>JAEMBS010000441.1:0-25000 GCA_018467065.1 Ephestia elutella
TGGTATTCACAATATTTCACCGGCTTGAATGTCTGGTTGTGAGAAACGACTCCAGATAAATCAAAAAGTAGATGCGAGTTGTTTTAAATATCGTAAGATTAAAATTATCAAAAAGTAATGAACTGATCACAAGCATCTTGTACTGGACGGCCATGACGGCTTCCAGCGACAGCACGAGCACGATCGGCATGAAGCTCATCAGGTACAGGATGCCGCAAGAGAACAGCTTCGATATCATGTAGCTGTGGGGAATCAATATAATATAACAACAATATAATGACACTGACCACGAGCATCTTGTACTGGACGGCCATGACGGCCTCCAGCGACAGCACGAGCACGATGGGCATGAAGCTCACCAGGTACAGGATGGCCGCGCACACCGCGCCCAGGCTCGCGTAAGAGAATAGCTTTGATATCATGTAGCTGTGGGGAATTATATACATATACTGTAAATATCTGTAAATAGGGGTGATAAAGGTTAACAACTAATTTAAGCTTTTGCCCGCGGCTTCGCTCACGTTAGTTTCCCACGGGAACAGTGCTTTTTCCTGAGATGAAGATACCCTGTCTTTTTCAATACCTTTTTTTTTTACTTTGCAGGGAGAAATGTATTTACACACTGAGTGTGGGACTCCTGGGTCGCTAGTAGCCCAGACTACCCACTAAAACTCCCTGCGGCGTTTCCGCGCCTGCCGTTAATAAATAAATAAATATATACGGACAAATCACACAGATTGAGTTAGCCCCAAAGTAAGTTCGGGACTTGTGTTATGGGATACTAACTCAACGATACTATATTTTATGACAAATACATATATAAATAAACATCCAAGACCCAGGCCAATCTGAAAAAGATCATTTTCCATCTTGACCTGACCGGGGATCGAACCCGGGACCTCCGGTGTGGCAGTCTGGCGTGATAGCCGTTAGGCCACGGAGGTCGTCAAATGCGTCGTGCCGTTGCTGGGGGCGTCATGGGATCGCGAACATTCTACCACGACGCCCCCGGCTTTGCCTCATGGCACCCTCACATGACCAGGTGGCGGGCGTATTGTGCCCGCCGCCTGCCTCTTCGTCCCCGCCGACGGGGTGGCGCGTCGGCTCGCGCCTCACGCTCCCTCTCAGCGGCCTCCTTCTGCGACATTACTGTCTCGCAGAAGGAGGCGAAGGCGTCCCATCGATTCTCGCTGCTCAGCATCTTACTGATGATGCTGTGCAGCGAGAGATCGTAGGCTCCCAACACCACAACCAGGGCCACTCTTTCACTCATTTTGTACAATCTGCCAGAGTGTGTTGGGCCGTAACATGTCTTTCTCAATACCTACGTGTATGCGAAATTTCAGGAAGATTGGTTCAGAAGATAAAGCTTGAAGAGGTAACAAACAAATAAATAAATACACAAACTCACTTTCGCATTTATAATAATAGTTGGGATTATGATATACAGAAACCACTTACCAGAAACACAATACAGCCACCCCAAAAACGAACAGTATCGTGAATATCAGACTGGGTGTCGTCCGAGGCAGTATACCTCCTAGCCACAACACGCCGACGATGCAGGCGATCGTTATGGTCATCTCTATGAAGGACGCGATGAACCAGGACAGCGTGTGGTAGGTCAGGTCTACGCCCATCACTGACATTAGCTGGGGAATGAATCATAAATAAATTTATATGCGGACAAATCAAACAGACTGAGTTAGCCCCAAAGTAAGTTCGAGACTTGTGTTACGGGATACTAACTCAACGATACTTTATTTTATAACAAATAGGTACATAAGTATATAGATTTTTAAAAATGTCTTTTTTTTTTAAATTCAAAATTTCTTGTTTTTCTCCACAATCTTACAATTGGTTTATATAAGAAAAGATATAAGAAAAAAATATTGACTGAACTAAGCATTGCTTGTACATCCAAGGCTCAGGCCAATCTGAAAAAGATCATTTCTATGTTGACCCGACCGGGGATCGAACCCGGGACCTCCGGTGTCAAATCATCAATCAATTGAAAATTCAATCAATCATCAAAAAATTGAAAATTATTTCGTTACTGACTGAGCGACTGACAGACAACACACAGCAAAAACTACTAGGCGTAGGAAGCTGAAATTTGGCATGTAGGTTCCTTAGGGAGTGTACGAGAGCACTAAGAGAGGATTTCTCCAATTTCCAACGGTAACAAAGTCCCGAGCCCATGCTAGTATGCAATAAATCTTTAGTTAATTTGCTGGAAAATAGAAAAAATGTTATGTAGTTCCATGCTGTCTTCTCCATTCTTTCTCCATTCCACCAATAAGCCGACTACTACTCAGTTAAAGTCGCATTCGAGTTTCACGACTTTTGGCTCCATACTGTCTTTCCCGAGAAACGCTGTGAGAGAGTGACCTTATTTGTTTTTAACTAATACTCTTTATTGTCTTTATTCTGATTTTCTTTTGAGATCACAATTGAATGTTACTTTATTTCGTATCTAGATGTGACTATCTGTTTTTTAAGTTGTTGTCTATAGAATTTATAAGAAAGTTGTTGGTCTTCCTTGTAAATAAAAATAAAACAAAATTAAAATTAATAAATAAGAAATAAAGACGCGATACTGTATCTATATAGAAAAAGAAGATTGATGCACTTCTCTTCTTCTAAAGGTGCCGCTCCAACTAGTGAAGGTCAGGGATTAACATGCTCAAGTCCTTCTTGTCCTTAACTCTGCAGAACAGCTCAGCAACATTCGCTATCCCGGTCCACTCTCGGATGTTTTGCAACCAAGACTTTTTCCGTCTTCCGACCTTTCTCTTTCAAGCGACTTTGCCCATCATTATCAGCTGCAGTGACGCTGATGCCTAAGATTGATGCATAAAAAACTGTAATGTTATTAACTCACCATAGTATTGCCAGACTCCTTGTCAGCTACCATGAACCGCACAGCCGAGGCCACAGTGTACAGGAGAGAAAAGAAGAAAGCCACCAGCAACGCTTGAGATTCGTATACTGAGGTTTGGAAGCTGCAAAAAGAAAATGTTTTTGATGTAAAACATCTATTGGCGTGACAGTAAAATCGACTCAAAATCTTAAATGCCGTGACGGATAAGTAATGTCATGATGCGTCGTGCCACGATGCTGAGAGTTTATGTAACTATTATAGGCAGTTACTTATACTCTAAAATTGCGCTTTAGTTTGAAAAATTATTTATTTCTATTTTTTATATTTATTTACTTGACTTTTCTCTTCGTAGCTGTTCTTAGCTAAGTCTACGACTCTGACACCATGGTGTACGGTTGGTTTAACAATTTAAAGGAGAAAAATCTATACAAAAGATTCACTACGCTTACAAATCCTTCCTATAGCAAGGATACGGCGTCTGCTGCGTATACACCGCCCATTTGGCCTCCTCCTTCACTTCCCTCTTCGTTCTAGAGTTGTTCTGAGCCAGGTCTATGATGGCGCGGTCCACCAGGTCCTGTATCTGGATGAAGCCGCGGAAGTATCGCATGTCTTCCAGGAAACTCGCTTCGGGGCCAGGGGTCCACATGCTGGGGAAATATTAAGTGAAAATCGGAAGATATAGGAAATTGAATATTTTTATTCTAATTTTGTATAGTACTTGCTTTTACCCGCGGCTTCGCCTGCGTGAATTTCCCACGGGAACAACGCTTTTCCCTAGATGAAAGGTACGCTATGTCCTTCTCAGTACTTCTAACTAGTGTATGCGAAATTTCAGGAATCTACCTGGAATTTCGCAACCAATCTTGGTTCAGAAGATAAAGCGTAAAGAGGTTACAAACAAAGTCACTTTCGCATTTATAATACAAGCTGAACCCCGGGGCTTTGCTTTCGTGGTAATTTTGGGATAAAAAGTACCCTATGTGCTATTCCTGGTATTTTTCTACCCGTGCACCTAATTTTATCGAAATCTATTCAGTAGATTTTGAATGATTAAGTACTAAACATACAACTCACATCCAAACTTTCGTATAATATTAGTAGGATAATATTGAAAAAAAAAATTTTTTTTTTCTAAATAAAGATCTTCCATTTATATTCTTTTTTTTTTACGATAAAGTTATCGTAAAAATCTAGCTTTACAAGGTGGTCTGTCTGAAATGATTACTTGCTATTCTAATTTGACTCTAGTCCACTATCCCTTTGAGCTGAAATAAATGTGAACGGTCAAATTTTTAAAAATATTTGTATAGTATACTTACTAATTTCTTAGTCTAGTCGTAGTCGGCACGTTGTCGATGTCCATTCTGATTTTGTACTCAATGTTGGTTGCGTTGTCTGTATGTTTGTCCGCGTTCAGGAAGACGAGACCTGTTGAGAAACCAAGCTTATATAATTATATTTTTTCCATATCTATCATCACCATTTATCATCCTATTAATGTCATCGATTATTTAATTACTAATTTATATTGTTTTATGCTAAAAAATACACAGTCAAATTATTACAGTCATAAAAACTTAGTCAAAAAGGCCACCCCGAATCGTACCTGACGCAAAGGTTCGATACCCATAACGCTTGCTGCATTCCCCCGCTGTATCGCGAGGGGTATGCGTTGCGTCAGATACGACTCGGCGCGGATCAATTATTTAATTACATTTAATCTTATATTCATTATTTTTTATGTAATTGTATTTATTATTGACTAGCTTTTGCCCGCGGCTTCGTCCGCGTGAATTTCTCACGGGAACATTGCTTTTCCCCGGGATTAAATGTACCCTATGTCCTTCTCCGCATTTCTAACTAAGTGTATGCAAAATTTCAGGAAGATTAGTCCAGTAGATAAAGCGTGAAGAGGTAACAAAAAAACAAATAAATAAACAAACAAACAAATTCACTTTGCATTTATAATATTAATTAGAATTAGGATGCATCGCAGGAGGTTTGCGGCCTTGCTCAGCAGGTTACCGATACTAAATCTGTATCTATCAATACTCACCAGCTGAGAACTCATTGACGACGCTAAGTTTGGCAGCGTTGTGCGTGAGCTCGAACTCGTCCGTTGTGGGGTGGAAACGGTTGAGGTTGATACAACGCAGGAGGTCTGAGGCCTTGCCCAGCAGGTTACCAATGCCCTGGAACAAGACCACGTAGATATAGATAAACATACAAACGCGAGATGTCTAATAAAGAGTTATAAACCAAGGAACCAATGATGCTCTGCAACGCTGCAACCTTTTTGTGTTGTGATAATATTTGGGACAGTTTAACCACGCTGAAAAATGACCTAAAATAAGAAATATCTAACCGAGGATTCCTCGCCTTCAAATCAACGAAGTCATCAACCAATACCTCCATCCATGTCCATATCAAGTAATTCTTGACTTTTAATCAGCATTGCCTTTAGCTAGGCCAAAGGACGCTGACGCTGGTGATACTCTGCAAAGTTGTGACACCTTCTCGTGCCGACTAGCTAGTAGAAATACCTTACTTAAGAGTAACCGATAATTACCTTCAAATATTTAAAGTCGTCAAAAAATCACTCCACATCCATATCAGGCAGGCAGTTCCATGTCTCCAATGAACGTGGTCTTCATCTCAGCCAAACCAGATGATGGTACTCTGCAAAGTTGCGATTCCTACTCTGTGTTGGGAGAGTTTGTCGACGGAGGGGAAATAATGAGCGGACACGGCAGCTAAAATAGCTGGAGGCTAGGTGCTAACAAATAAAAATTCTTTGAAGGAAGACCAAAAGAACTTACCTTCAAATCACCAAAGTCGTCAAACAATCCCTACACGTCCATATCAGGGAACTCCATGTCCCCAATCAATGTGGTCTTCAACTCAGCCAAGCCAGGGGAGCTGATAATGCTCTGCAAAGCTGCCACTCCTCGGTGTTGGGAGAGTTCCACAGAGGAGAAAGAATAAGCAGACACGACGGCTAAAATAGCTAGAAGCTAGCAAATGAAAAGTCTTAGAAGGAAAACCAAAAGACCATACCTTCAAATCACCAAAGTCGTCAAATAATCCCTCCACGTCCATATCAGGGAACTCCATGTCCCCAATCAATGTGGTCTTCAACTCAGCCAAACCAGGGGAGCTGATGATGCTCTGCAAAGCTGCCACTCCTACTCTGTGTTGGGACAGTTTGTCCACGGAGGAGAATGAGCGAGCGAATGAGTGCACCAGGCCGGCGAGCTTGGTCATATGCGCGAAGCTTTCGTTTGCCTGGGGAACGATTGAATTTTAGTCTGTTAATCTGCTCTTAGTTAAGTAGGAAATGTGAGGGATTAGTTCTAAACTAATATTTGTTTATATGAAAATAACTGGTAGAGATCGTCTAATCTAAAACTAAACGCCCCTCCAGCCCTCCACTGTAAACTTCATACTTCGGATCAATTTTGTTAGTGGAGGGGCGTTCAGTTTTGGATTAGACCATCTCTAATAGAGAATTATTTTTCTTCTTCTTTACCATTTTGCCACATTTCGGCACAGTATGTTAAAATTCTTTCAATTTTGTTCTATCGCTTGCCATTTCACTTGACGAAATAGGGAATTATTAAAGGAAAATACATTTTGCACTGACTCTATACCTATAAAAGAGGAACTGAGAGAAAGAGACGAACATACCTTCTGGATAATACTCTGTACTACAGGCGTGTCAGGGGTGTAGAGAATCTTCCCCATCAGCAGAGGCTTGACGAAACTCCACACGATCTTACCGCCCTCTACGTTGATGATGTCGGAGTACAGCGAGCGGCAGAAGTCGGCTGGAAAGATATAGCTTTTAGAGGTCTTATACGCATAAAGTTTAAACTAAATAAAATAGGTAATTGGTAAAGTGCGTGTCGGGCCACGCGCAATGTAAAGTTCCGAAAAGAGAAATGCGGACACATGAACTTGTAATTACTCCCAGTTCAATATAACTAATGATCATAACCTATATATATATATCATCATATTCAATAAAAAAAAATTCTACGAAATTTTTTTATACGAAAATCGATTAAGTTTGTCTCTGTAGCTATAAAGCATATATAACCATGATAATTGGGATAAGGGCAGGCAAAATTCATTTCAGTTCCAAACTATTTATCAGACAGATAGCGGAGGCATATTACATAATAAGGTTTCATAGGGACTCTTTGGGTCTGGCAACCCGGATAAAAAAGATGACCTAAAACTGGAGAAATAAAACTTTCTTCATATGGTGATGACGACGATGGTTTTATAATGGTACTTACTGGGTAATACGTCCAATTGTGCTTGCTCAGGCTCCGTAGAAAAGTCCTTGGTCTTAGCCACTGTCTTGTAGAACCTGTTGACGTTGGCGTAGAACGGCTTGCCGCAGATCATCTTGCCAGCGCTTGACATGAAGTCCGAGGCTGAACAATAAATGTTGTTAGTGGCGTAGTTAGGTAAACGCAGGAAAAGGAAAGGAGCAGACAAACTTTCGTGGGACCTGAACAACAACAACACACAACAACAAAGTGGCTTTAAATTTAAGAAGTTTATCTGTTTGTATATTATCTCTAAGTTTTTATTTGTAATAAGATCCTAGATCAAATGTATTTATTAAATCACGCATTTTCGGATAGTTTTATCAAACTTAGCTTTAGTATAGATCACTTATCCTAACTAATATTATAAATGCGAAAGAGAGTTTGTTTGTTTGTTTGCTACCTCTTCACGCTTTGTCTACTAAATCAATCAGGGACCAAACCAATTTTCATCCCGGGAAAAAGCACTGTTCCCGTGGGAAATTCACGCGGGCGAAGCCGCGGGCAAAAGACAATAAGTAAATTTGCAAAATGAGCTGAAATTCCTCAGCGGTTGGAACAGAGGTTTCTCAGCTAACGTCTCACTGAGGTCTCCCATACTGCTCTGAATGGTTGTCAGTTGACAGGACGACCGCCAATCATTCAGAGTGATGGTGATGTGAAAGAATGAACGCTTTGTCTAAGCGAAAACGAGATAATTGAAAAACAAGCTAGAATTTGATCACTTACAAGACAACATATTGCCGACTGAGCTGAAATTCTGTTGGAACATAGGCTCCTCAGCTAACGTATCGCTAAGGTCGCCTACACTACTCTGAATGGTTGGCAGCAGGGCGGCCATTAATGGCAGGCTGTCGAGGACATTGACCCCTTCGGTTTCAGTCAGCTCTTTTACCAAACTCTTTAGCTAAGTATATAGATCACTTACAAGACAACAAATTGCCGACCGAGCTGAAATTCCTCAGCTGTTGGAACAGAGGCTCCTCAGCTAAAGTATCGCTAAGGTCTCCCACACTGCTCTGAATGGTCGGCAGTAGGGCGGCCATTCGCGGCAGGCTGTCGAGGACATTGACCCCTTCGGCTTCTGTCAGCTCTGACGCTTTGTATAGCTTGGTTAGGAGGACGTCCTTTACCTGTGAAAGAATATGGTTTTGTAGATTCTGATTGGTGATGTGACGATAACCATAAACTAGTTCAGAAAACCCAGGGGCGCTTTAATTTGAATTAGATGATTTAATCGTATGGCGTGCCTTGGATCCAACTAAGTATATGTCAAATTAGCGCAATCAATAATGCGCTTTAGGAGTCAATAGGTGGAGTTCTGACAATGTTGTCAACAAAACTGTTGATGAACATGCTAACATATCTCAGCAGATAAAAACCTCAAAAAAATATATAGAGAAAAAAAAATAATTATTCTGTGGAATTAGAAAAAGATAGGATTAAGTGACATTTGGACCGCTCATAATCTTGTCCGTGAGCGAGATGTCTACTTGTCTTTTAAAATAAGCTATGGTAAGACTTCAAAGATGAAACATCTTTTTGCTCAAAGATACGTCTTTAAAATTGCATACCTTCTCCATCTTCTTATTCTTATCGAGTGTGTTATTACTAACACTGGTGTCAGATTTTATTCAAGTCGCCTAAAGGCATCCGACATGACTTTTACGACTACTGCCATCTAGTGGCAGTAGCCGTATACACAGTAGCCATAACTTCTACCTTCATACGTCCAGGAAGAAAGAACCAGTGGCCCAATACAAATAACAATAATACCTTTTCCATAATAAAGCTGAAGTTGAGATTCTGTACGACGGCCAGCATCGCTCTCTTCGCCTGCATGTCAGACAACTGGCAGAACTGGTCCACAACCGCTGCGAAGACGTCCTCTGACGTCACCACGTCCAGGTCAGCCGGGTGAATGACCTTTGACATCCAGTCCGGCTGGCAGACGAAGCGGGAGATGTGGTAGTCATCTTGGTTGGAGAAGATCTATAAATCAAATCGTTTATTGCTTCTTTAATGTATGGTACAGGCCTTTGCTTATAAATAATGACAGTTAAGGACCCTGACGGGCGCTGTAAATATTCTTGAACATCTATCAATCATTAATATGTATAATTCTTCTATTACTGAGTGACTGACAGACAACGCAAAGACAAAAATAAGAAGTGAGTATTCCCGTTAACATATTTAGAATGTCTATTTAAAAAAAATATTGTAGTTTGTATGCTTTAGGGGTATTAAATATTTAAGGATTATTTGCAGAACACTTTTTAAAATTATGTAGCCTTTGTCTGCTGCTTCACCCGCGTAAGTAAGTAATACGCCAAAACTTCATTCAGAATTTTTTTATTACACATAGACAGACAAACACAGCGAGGGACTTATATAATATAAAGTTATCCAGCAGTCCGCATTGGGCTCTCGTATTCGGTGGATGGTCATCCCATCCTTTTAATCCAATGGCCTTTCTTATGGATGGATTTATTATGGCTCCAGCAGTGGGGAAATTAAAATGTCTGATGATGATGTGATTCTTCCCATTTAAGCCAACTTACCGGTTTGAGGGTGAGATGCCCAGCGTGAATACGGGGCGCGGCGATGGACCAAAAGTTGGTATTGTTGATCCCGATCCTGCTCAGGGCTGTCTCCAAACGCTCAGGGTCAGAGAACAGGGCTGACACTTCCACTGCATACAGAATGGTATATGTTAATCCTATATGTAAATAGGGAATGGAGAAGGCGATCAAACATCAATTTATCCAAATTGCCCTACCGTTATCACATCCGTTTATCTAAGAGTTCTCACCCATGTGTTTAAACTAGATGAGAATAAATTATAGATATTAGCTCCATGTAAGTAGTTTTTGAGTGCATGGTTTACTTAAAAAATATAGAATGAATTTTTAACACTAACTAATATTATAAACGCGAAAGTGAGTTTGTTTGTGCCTCTTCACGATGCGTTGCGCCACGATGCTTATTTGTTTAACATCTGCCGGGCGTCCTGTGACGGCTAATTTTTTATAAATATGCGGGACCTTATTTTTAAGATAGTCTATGTCAAAACTCTAGTTAGTATTCTATGGTAATAAACGGGATTGTGGGATAGACGTGGATGCTTTTGAACTTCTCCCTTTATTCTACCAAAATTAGAACATTCTCTTCAACAAGAAGATCAAGAATCACTCACCTTTGAGCTCGTCCTTCTCCACCACCTGCCTCTTCAGGTCCTGCAGGATGACCAGCCCCTGGGTGACGGCGTTTAGATCGTGATCCAGGGGAGTATCGTGTAGTATGGGACGCAGTTCATCTCTTATGCCTTGTACACTGGAGACACGAGACATTTCAATATACCGAATAACAATACTCGCCGAATAACAATAGGCTAGTTGAAGCACGAGACATTTCAATTTATAGACAGTCAGGACAGTCAGCTGAGAACCTGACCCCCCTGATATAAGATTCGGTGAGATAGAAACAGGTTTCTCTGCAGCTGACTGTACTTAATTTGATTACGTTACAGATGGTAGGTCCTCACAATAATAACACATCTGTGAAATAGTCACTTTGATAATAGAAAAACTTCCAATGATATGATAAACTTAGATCACTTATTTTTGGACCCTTGAATAACTATGTTTGTTTGAGAGTGGCTGCCATCCATCCGGGTTTCCCCGGATTTGTCCTGGTTAGAAGGGCAGGACATTTTTCGTGTCCGGGGAAGGCGGATTCCGCCGCGCGATTGGTACCTAATGTTTTGTTCGAGGTAATAATTTTTAATTTTTTTTCACGGTGTCCGGGGATAAACCTTCATTTCCTTTTTTTAATTTTCTTGTTCTGGGTCGGTAATTTAGCTGATAACAGCCCTATTTGAGAGCTACCTTAAATATTGCATTAACGGAACCACTTCTTAACAGGTGGAACATAGTAAAAGCATAATAATTACCTATACACGATCCCATTGACTAAATCATCCCCTAGCAACTCCATCATCAGATCTATCACAGAAGCCAGTCGACCTTCCAAAGCGCCGGTGACGTCCAACTTGCTGGCCGCGCCGAGCAACCGACTGGCGTGGTGGATAATGTTCTCCAAGTGATGAAGAATGTTTGACGCGAAGGTGAACCGCCAGTATTCTTCGGACTGGAGTCTTCGTAGCTAAAATAAGAATAACCAAACACAATTAGAATTACAGTACAGATTTCTCCAGCAAACAAAAAACATCTGAAAACCCTTTAGTAGCAAATTATAAAACGTTACATGCTTACTAGATAAGAGCTCAGGTAGGTCTTAAATTTCGAAAAGGAAATGCCAATTTAACTTATCAAGGAAGTAATAATATGTACAAATGTTTGTCAACTTACGTCCTTGTTAGCCAAAGTTTTGTTAACATTCCTGTATACGATTTCTGAGAGGAGTTCACAATCGATGTTTCTACAGACATCATCCCAGTCGTGGCTTGATAAACGGATGTATAGATTTACTGGAGCTTGTGTGTAGTTGCCGATCTGAAGCAAAAACAATTACATTACTTGAATTGAGAAATTTTCTTGAATAATTTGTTTTTTGTTTTAGGAGTTTGAACGGTAGTTGTTGAGTGATCACGAATAGATAGACAAATAGATGCGGATTAAACTTTATGTAGTGATCCAATGATTTACCATTATCCTGTAATGAGCGATACGAGTATAAGAATTCTAAATAGAATAGGAGAAAAAAAGCTTTCTCAAACTATAGAATATAGAAGAGGGAAAGTGTTAGGTCGCTTGATACGACACGATGAATTAAGAATTCATATAAACATCATAGAAGGAAAGGTAAAAGGAAGAACCAGGAATACCAAGACAGAATTACATGAGGCAAATAACAAAAAAAGTGAACGTCAGGTCGTAGAAGTGAAAAGAGAGACAGTTCGCAATAGAGAGAAAGGAAAATGAAAGGAACCTCACGGACAGAAGACACGCTCTTAAATTTGATGATGATGATGGGTCATTGGAAGACAAAAGACTGAAAAAGAAAGTAAAAAGGTACCTAAACTTACCAGCCGTAAATTGACATCAGAATCTTCAATATCCTTCACTAAATCACTCTGCACTATGTTTCCTAAGCTCTGTGTTAGATCATTCTCCTTCATCAGGTATTTCTTCAGTGGCACTGTAACATCCAGCCTATGTGCCACATCCGAGGCTAGCTTCTTCAAATAAGGCACGTCTTTGATGCCGTCGACCTCGTGGAAATGGGGAAGCTCAGCTCGAATCAGTCTGGTTGTATGTGCTAGCACTGAGAAGAATCTGAAAAAAATATTTATTTGAACTAGAAACACAAATCACGTCTTTATCCTTTACGAGGTAGGCAGAGCAAAGAATCGTCATGCTCAGCTGAAACTATTCAGCTCTAGCTCAGCTATTCAGGGAAAAAAACAAATTTCAACAAAAAGTCCACTAGGGTTTTTTGTTGGAATGGAGATCCCCAGCCATTACAAGAATACCCAGTCGAAAACTCAATCCCTTGATTGACTTTCATAATGACCAATGCAATGACGTATGACCAAAAAAAGACATCCACTAAACTGATGCGCGAAGCCCCCAAACCGTGAACCTGTAGCATTTCCTACTCTGGTTTCATGGCTAGTCCGCCACTCAAATTTAGGTAAAATAAAGAACTCACATGGTAGCATTTCCGAATTCATTTCTACTAACATTCTTTGCGAGGCAGTCCTCAAGTTTACTGGTATTCGCGGTCAGGTCTTCTAGGAGGTGAAGTTTTATCTGCTCCAGCATTTCATTGACTGACTTGTTCATCTCGTACTTCGTATAGTTGCGGGATGATATCAGCTGATGGTGGAAAAGGATATTTAACTTGTTGCATTTCAAATAAATTAGTAAATGATCAAAAGATCCTCAGTTCGAATACTATCAGTGCCTCATGAGTTTCTATACAAATATGATTATTGTAAGGTATATTTCATAGTTGCTTCCGATGAAGCAAGACATCGTAAGGAGTCGTGCGCTTTTGTTGATAATTTATCAGCCAGTGTGTGAAATGGAGAAGGCAAATAACAAAACCATTACCAAGATAGTCGCATGCATTGCATGTTTCTTTCCACTTCACGAAATTAACAAGAGAGTAGCTATTAAAAAAGGAAAAGATAAATATTACCTCTCTGATAGCCATATCCCAGTGGAAGTCGTTCTTCAGGGTATGATGGACATCTTCCAAGGTCATGGTCGGGAGATGGCAGAGCAGACTGTCGTACTCCTGTTTCTTGATCAGTTGAAGGTTGATCTGCTTGAACCAAGTCGTAAATTCCGAGCAAAAGACGCATTGACTGAAAAACAACAAATGTACCAGCTAAGTTTAATATTTTCGGGCTGCTGGAGAGACAGAGAAAAAAGTTAGAATGAAGGTTACGTTTTTCCTCGAAATAGATAAATATATATGTCTTACATTAGGTCAAAGAAAATCTAAGTTTTGCCATTTCGAGTCGAGATGATGTTGATGATTAGTTCAATGAAAAAGTTAATGCAACAGAAATCTGAAAAGTATATAATAGCTAGATTAAAGCTGCATAGGATTTGGACTTCCTTCACCCACGATTGCACAAATTCAAATTTTCAAAAAATAATTTTCAATTATGTATTGCCGTTATGGATAAAGACGTGATTCTGTAGGTATGTATTGCTGTAAATAGTATTGCTGGCAAGAACTGAATTGCGATAGCTCGGAATAGAGAAGCTTGACATAAAATGAGGTTATATGTAGCAGTACCTACAGCTAGGTATAAGCTCCCTCTACGCCAAGCTTCTCTATACAGTGGAAAGCCGACGATGATAAATGAATCCTACCTGTTATTCAAAAAAAGAGTTGAACCATCAACAAGATTCCCAATCACACCAAAAGCAACCTTCGTCAAAGATTCCTTGGACAACAACTGCAGAGCAACATTCCTTAAATTCTTTATTTTCTCATCATTTATCCAACTTGGCCTTTCGGGTATTTTCGGCCCGTCTTTTATTTTTTCGAGGTTAGTTTCTGTTTTGATAATGATAGCGTTAATAGCTGCGTAGTCGATTTCTTTTGATAATTTTAAGTCACTGTCGTAACCCTGAAAAAAATAAAATTAGTAAATTGGGGATAATAGAAATCGGATTGTTTTTTAACACATATTTTTATACGACTGTCCAAAAAAGAGGGTCTTCAGGGTTCATGTATGTGTGAGTTTCTTATTCCATCATAATTTATAAATATCTTATTAGATGTTGATATGCGAGGTATCTTTAGGTTCCTTACATTATCCCTGGTAATTTAGGCTATATGACGTCTTGGACTGCAGTCGTTTGGAATTCTATATTTTGCTTTAAATACTATCATTTGTTATGCGTTGTTATAAATAACACAAAAATATGGTCTATTCAGACACGGACCTATTCTATGTGAAGGACTAATACTGAACATTTTTACTCAAAAATGTGTATACCAGGCGGAGAAACAAAATATTATGACTTACTTGCGACGCAAAAACGAGTGGAGGAATTTCCCTGAAGATTTCAGTCCTCTCAGTATCACAGACTTGCTGTTTCAAGCTCGATAAAGCACCTGTGCTGTCTGGTATGTAATCTGAGAGAGTGACGTTCGGACGGCAAAATGACGTGGTACTGTTGACGTCGATATCTCGGAGAAGACGGACTAACTGAAAGAGAAGAATTAGAAGAAACATTTTATGGAACGTAGATCAGTTTAGAATAAGGGCCGGTCCCCACTAGACCAGAGAAGAGATGTATTTCAACCACCAATAGGATCGAATAAGGAACGGATTTGTGTAACGAAATTCTATTGGAAGTTACACATCTAATCTCCTCTACGTTCCAGTAGAGACCCTGATCGATGATCACGATTTGAAAATAATAAAACAGAAGTAATTCGAGTGAAATGAAAAATGTATTTAATGGAATCATTTAAGTATTTTCATTAACACTTACATGTATCCTATCAAGCTTCGTCAACATATCTTCAGCTATTTCACAGCTCATTTCGACTGTTTCCAAAAACTTGGTTGCATGTGGTCCGTTGTATAAATTTCTCAGTTCAGCCCACCAGTCTTCCCCCGAAAGGAAGGCCAGAATAATGTTGTAATTCTCCAGACCATTCTGGAGATATTTCAGGTATATTGGGATGCCGAGGTCGTATGCGTGTTTAATTGAGGTTTTCAATGTATGTACTACTTGTTTTCTGAAACAATAATGAAATGACATTTTTAGAGCTCAAAAGGAAAAAAATAAATTCTTATACTTTGTAGTCCGTGTCTGTTTGTCAAGACCCTTTTTAAAAAAGCACGTATTAAGTTAAATTTTATATCAAGACAGACCATCGTTGTGTGATTCCAACTCCCATTTTCCGGTTTGAATAAGTATCATTGGACCAAAATTAACTTGAACAAACGACCCTTACCTTTGGTTTAGAAATTCAGAGATGCTACGTACTTCCTGTGTATCTCCACTTTGTAATACACTGCGTAGTTTTAATAAAGCTTGTCTTATGTCTTCAATATCGTTGGTTACAGCATCTTCTACAGCTCCATATATCAATCTATAATTTTTAGCACAAATCTGCGATTTCAATCTATCTCCTTCATTCAAAATATCCATATCAGTTTTATTATTCTTCAAATTTTCACACATTTCATCTAAAGCTTTCACCAATTTGAAATCTTCAACATCTTTGTATGCAATATTTGTTAATAAATCGAAATGCAAAGCAACAGCATCAGTAGGTCTCCTTTTAAATATTTTTTGTACAGTATATAGTTCTTTATCAAGTTTTTTCAAATCGTTTTCATTTTCATCAGTTTTAATATCATCAACTTTCAAATTGTCCATCCCTGTTGACAATTTATTTATAGCTGCAACAATTCTTATCAAATAAGTCATGGAGTAGAACTGTTTTCTATTTATTTCAGTGAATAATCTATAAGATGGATCAGACGCGTTGATTTTGTAATTCAAAATTGAGTCTACGGTTTTCGTAAGTTTTTCTTGTATGCTATTAATTTTGACATCATCTTGTGTGATTAGAGTTTCGTTCTTTTTTGCAATATCTATAAGTAAATTTGTTAGCTCTGTTGCTTTGTTAAATGCATTTTTGTAACGGCTCGTTAGGTTTTGTACTGGTAATGTGAAGAAATAGTATTGCTGAAAACGTTACAAATTAAAATCAATCAATCATATTTGTTGCCTAGTCCGATGTCTCCACCTAGCAAATATAAAAAACAACATGCAAACACTTCATTATTTAAAGTCAAATATATTGCTTATGCACAAAGTTGAGTACATTAATATCTTACTTACTGGTTTAGCGACTACGTCAAGTAGAGTGTTATCCCCTCTTGGAAGCGAAATCCAATGCAGTAGCGATGGACACACAAACGGTTTGACTTTTTCTAAAGTGGAAGTATCTATTCCGTTGCCGGGGAGAGGGATTAGGGAATCGATAAGTACTTCACAATCCCAAAACTCAGACAGCGATGCTCGACGAATCTGGGGAAAAAGATTTATTTTATTTTTTGACTTTCTGTTTACGGGTTGATGAGCTCGGTAGTGTATTGGTTCGCGAGCTCGGGTTGTGATAATGGCGGTTAAGCAACTTTCGTAGTGGTCGGTCACGGGATGAGTGACCAAAACTGTATTATCTCGAGATCCTCACGATACGAAGGCACGTTAAGCTGTTTTTGTCCCGGTTGTATTTACAGTCGTTAAAACCCGCTAATCAGCATTGGCCCCCGTGGTGGGTCATGGCCCATCCTTCATATCCAGCCATAAAGGAAGCCAATAAAATGACTTGATGATGATTTCATATATTACCTGACTCATAAATCCGTAGTCCCAGTAAGAATTGACCAAAGTGCCGACGAATTCTGGAAGCTTGTCGTATAGGATATAAAGTCCAGTTTTGCTCGTGAAGCCCAGCAGTTGAAGCAGATTTGAGTTTGGTTCTACAAAGAATAGTTTAACTTATTTCTATACTATATAGCACGTGTTACCTTATCTTATTTACCTGGTAGTAATAAATACATGCAAACTGAATATATACAGAAAATCAAATAGATTGATGAACATCTTTTTTTACAGACACAAAAGGCTCTCAGGCTGTATTGAAAACTTGACAGACTTGAAAAGACAGTTTGTGTGCAGAAACTCAATAACTTGAGTAATTGATTTTTTTAAAACCTCTATTAACCATCTACCGCCTTCCAATCTTCAATTTCCAATTCCAATGGCCAAAGTAACCCCTAATCAGTTTTTCCAAAATGAGAGGAAGAGAGCGGACGCGATGAAGCAATGATTTGAGGATATTTTGGAAAAAACTTACCATTGACTTCTTTAAAATACGTCATCAGATCATCAGCCATGTTCTCCAGTGCGACTGACGTAGACTCCAGGGTATACTTCCAAGCGCCTCGGCCGACCATCTTACAGTCATCATCTATCAGAGTTCCGTTGCTGCATTTGATGAAATCTTCCCATATGGCGTTGGTGGATTGGTTCGCGAATGATGTGTTGATGGAGACGAGAACTAAATCGACTTTAGTGAAGAAATTTCTGTAAAAGACATAGATTTTTAAATTATATTAAATCATTTTTAGGATGGTTATATAAAACAAATGGAGTGTTATTTAAAAAAAGACAAAATTATAATGATGGGTTATGTATAAGAAACTGTAAGTGAATTATGAAGCACTTCCACACGGAGAAAAACAAGACTCTCCAAGCGAGAGACTTGTAAAACCTTTATACTGAGAGGCATCTGTTAAGTGTGATTTCTGGATACTTACTCCGTCTATCCTACATGTATTTTACGAGTATTTATAAATAAGAATCGAATATAATTTGACGTCGTTCTCGTTGGATTTTTCGTGATGAAATTACTTATAGTCCTTTCTCACTATCATCACCTAGTCATTACTTATGTTACTTTTTATGAGACAGCAATATAGGTATAAAATATGCTTCCCATATATAGGTATGTATATGGGACCTTCAGCCCATAAATTATATTGCGCCATTGCTGAGAAATTGGTTGAGGTTTTTCGGGACCAGAGGGCTGCCATTTATCTCGCTCAGATATTAAGCATTGCCATCGAACGTGGCAATGTTGTCAACCTTCTGGGCACGTTACCTCATGGCAACGAATTGTCGGGACTGGTATTTTAGTAAATATTTAATTTTAGTTATATTTAGTTCATTTATAGTTTACTTAAATATGCTTGATCATGAAATCGTAAGTAGAGTTTCGAATTTATTAATTCTACTTACCCAAAAGTAACATTCTTGTCCGTAGCATTAACAGCATCCACAGCATATTTCCAAGCAGCCACTACGCTCATATCGCCATTGGTGACTGTCGAGGACTCGTTAAAGACATCCGGCAAGATTTGGCAGAGAGAACTGACGTCGGAGATCATAGAGTCGAAGACGGAGGAGAACTTTAGAAATATGTGGGGGCTGGTTTCCTAGGTAAAATAAAAAAGTAGTTAAATATAGACAATTTTTTGTACTATTTTTTTAAAGTGATTAATTAAGAAACATCCAAATCCAATTTAACTTTTCTAAATATAATTCTTTTGTTCAAAAAACAACTTTTATTATCTGTGGCCCAGGATGATCCCTGGGACTTTAAAACTGGGACGTAAAAATTTCGGTATGCTATTGTAACGCGGCGACGCGTTTATCCTCTTTGGATCCATTTATGCGTGCGCTATGGCCTGTGGTGTGGCCCTAGAATAGCACCTACCGAACTCTACCCGTGGGTGTCGTAAGAGGCGACTAAGGGATTGAAAACACCGGAGGATGGGCAGCAGCATCTTTCCGCGTACTATGCCATCACACTGCGATCGCCAACCCGCCTGCCAAGCGTGGCGATTACGGCAAAACCCCCCAAGGATTTTATCCGTGGGGGGTTTTGCCGTAAGGCCTTTGTCCAGCAGTGGACGTCTTCAGGCTGAGAGAGAGATGCGTGCGCTGGCACATACATACTTATTTCACCTGTCATAAATTTTAAACTGTATTCATACATATTCGATTCTGCATTTTGATGTCATTCTTGATCCAATTTCTATAAGTTAATCATTGTGAAGATAGATAGAATATATATAATAGAAGATAGATAGAGAAGATAGTGAAGAATAATATATTTAAAATAGTTAAACTATCAGCCTATCAGGCAAGATATTTTAGGCAATATTTCATGAATGTAGTAATCATACACAAAGATATTTTTTCATATCTCAGAGGTAATTCCAGAGTTCAAACCACAGACAAAAAAAAATATTTCTGTAGTTAAAACGAAAAGTTTTACTATAAAATTTTATAAAATGTATAATAGGTACAATACATCACTATTTATTTTAATTATTTTTTTTAACTATAATATCAAGACGGGACTAACTTATGTTCAGTGCGATCCTTGCAGTCGTCGTGGTCACCGCCAGACTATAGGCCCGTTAAATTTCAGTTATGTGTTTGAACCGCAAAAAAGAAAGAAGAACACATTACTTACATTAACAGTCGTAACATCAATGTAATCCTTCCATTGCTGCTGCAATTCCACATCCAGACAGACCAGGGTCTCTAGCCCCTTGACGGCCAACTTTGATTTGTCGCTCAGGGTCAGATGTTCGGATATGCTGGTAGAACACGGCCAGGGGGGGTCCGAGTTCATAAGGGAGACGACTGGAGCTATCTGAAATAGCCGTTATTAAAAAAAAAAAAAAAAACGTGATTTTTTGAGTCAAAATTTTGCAGCATCTGACTGATCAAGATTTCTCAAAATGTAAAATTAATTCATTGTGCATTTCACGGTCCAACGGTAATTGTCACTAGTTTTATCGCGGGCAAAAGCTAGTGATTTAATATCTATACTCACGTCTGTATCATCATTTACAATGATGTTAGCGACATCTACGATCAAATGAGGAATGTTGGGCACGATGGCGCTCAGAGCTTCCGAAGTTTTACTTGGTAGCTTGGGTGTATACGCTTCTGTTTGATTGATTAGTGCTAGAATAGAGGATATTAAATTAAATTCTTTACGAACATTCGCAGAATTCTAGTTATCTAAAAACATGTATGTATGTACAGTAAAATAGCAAAACTAAAATAAAAAAACATTTAATAAACTTACCATTTAAGTCTTCAATAATGTTGGTGACAATGTTAAAAGGTCCGGTAGAAGCACTGAGTACTTGCTTGATCTTGATCCAAATCTGATCCGTGATGTTGAAGATCTCATGATCCATCAGATCCAGGACTCGGAATAGTAACTTGACACTATAAAATATAACAATTCAGGACTTAGGCAACTTAGCAACGGTCTAACAGTTTAATAAATTATACTTTCTTTTGCTAGTGACTTCGCCCGCGTGGATGTAATTTTCATTCCGTTCCGTTAGAATTATGAAAATTCCTTTATCTTTACGACTATACATATATCTTACTCACTTAGGTACGCTATACATAAAAAAATCTCTCTACAAAATTTTAAGTTTCCACGTTCAGAGGTTTTCGCTATGCTTTGAATTATGTCAATTAGTCAGTCCTCTTTATTATAGAGTTTTTCTGTCAGAATTTTATTATAATTTAATTTTGGGATAAATCAGGAACCCACCTCAAATGCACACTTCTATCCATATGTTTCCAATTGAACCAAAAGTCTTTAGCTTCTTCTAGTAGTTCCTTGACTTTGGCCTGCAATATCTCATCCATTCCGTACGTCTTGTATTCAAACAGATACGGCAAGTCAGTGTTCAGTTTCATGTAAAGGCTTTTCACGTTGTTGATCAGTTTCGTCCAATTGATCGATTCTAGTGGACTGTGGGAAGAGTTGGTTACTTTGACTATCTGAAAAGTTAAGGCAATAGAAGCATCAATAAAAAAAAGAGTTCGATGATAATCTCAGAACCATATTGAATGGCATCCCTGTGTATTTGTTTATTTATTAAGGAACAACAAGCAGTTACAAAACTGGTTGTAAGATTAGGCTTAAATGTAAGTATAAATAATTTTGTACCAACCACGTTGTTATCAATTGTTTACATACTTATTGTTAACAAGTTGCTGTATATGTAGTAGGTAATGTAATAAAAATTTGAAAAAAAAATATAGGTGTATCATCCATTAAAATACTTACAGCTTTAGCAATAACAGAATCACGTTTTAAACCACTTTCGAGGACTACAGAAGTATCGCAGAGAGTCGAGACTAGATCGTCATCGGCATCGGATGGGAACTCGAGATATTCTGATGCGGAACCCAGGGTTCTGTTGCCGTTGCATAAGATGTCTTCTGAAGGGGTCGAGAGGCATTTGTAAGTCTGAAAGTATGAAACACAAGGACTGAATATTAATAATAAATCAATCGATCGACTTTTAGTTTCAATAATTCAAGTATTAACGGAAAATGTATCCTTCGTTTGATAGGTAGGGATCTTAAATTACCTTATATTCACTAAGCATGGTCAACAGCATCGTCTGTAGAATATTGGGGTACTGCTTCTTCATCCTAGCGATCAGCTCTGCAGGCATGAGTGCTAGTTCTGCGTTCATTGCTTCAACGATGGTGGTGATATCTATCAGGGTCGGGGATATTTTGAATTCTAGTAAGGCATTCTGTTTAATGACTTCTTTGGCTAGAGCACCGTGTACTGTGATTCTGAAAAATTATAAGTTGAAGTAGATATTTTTAAATGACGTATTCATTTAAAAATATTTAAATTATTAAATAAATAAGACTACATTGTCAATGATTTGTTCAGTCTAAAATTAATATTTAAGACCGAACATGAGAACGTTTTTATGTGATCATGATTAATGATTAGAAGTGTATTTAGTACTTACCGAAAGTTGCTAGAAAACAATTCATTTTCATTTGAAAAGATTTAGATATACTTATTGATTTGGATACATCAGCGTTAGTACCGTTGTCAAATATTATTATTATGTCAAAAGAGATTAGAGAAAAAATATCTAAAAAGTAACAACGAGCGTTTTAGGATTTAGGATTTGTGAATACTTACAACATCTGCTTCCCTAGATGTCCCTTTTCTCTGACAACTTTCATGAAATCCGATTCCTCAGTCACATTAAACAGTTTAAGCCAGTCCACTTCAAGTTTCTCTACGTCATTCATCCCGGTGAGACCATTTGTGAAGTTCTTGATTATTCCAAACGTTTTGTCTAGGGAATACATCTGTTCAGATACGTCTTTGCCCAAAGTTCTTTGAATCACTAATGATGCCATTACATTTATCTGTAAATTTTTAATTCGATTATTTGTAATGTAGTCATGGATCTCAGAAATTGAAATAAACTAACATCATAAACCATCTCTAAAAAAAGAAAGAAAAAGAGCAACAATTTTAAAAGTAAAAAATAATAAGTGTTAAATCCTTACACCTAATGTTTAAACTCACATTATCTCTAACTTCGTAAATGCCAAACGACCTTATTAGATCAGTAATGTACGCTTTCCATGCATTGGTACACAGCTGTTTCTTTAAATCATCTGCTTCGTTCTTCGAGACCTTAAAGAATCCAGCGATCCTTCCGCTGTCGCAGAACATTTGATTCGGATGATTCAGTTTTGATGTCAGAATCTAGAATAAAGATTATATGCTTCAACGAAAGTTTCAAACCCACAGAATGCATTTGATACATCAGTTTTCGTTCCACAAATGAACTAAAAGTCTATTAATACGATCTTTCTGTGTGTTATAGATAACACAAATGGTAATTTTTTAATTCGCCAAAAGGCATCCAACATAATTTAACAACTACCGCCCTTTTAGTCTGGTCAACGAATGATTGTGGATGGAAAAGTGGAAAGCGGAAAATTTTATTTTGAAACTTTGTTTGGACTAGTCAGGAGATAAACATACATAAAACTTGGACCATAGGATCGGAGCCAGAGGGAGGGGTCCCTTTTTTGGTTTTTACTATTTAGAGGCAGTAGTCGTATATACAGTAGTAAATTGAACAGTCTGCTAGTGTGCAGGTTTCCTCACGATCAGATTGATTTAAACTTAGTGTTACTATTCGACTGTGCGCACAAGCCAACCGAGCCACTACCGCTTCGATGATCGCGTCAGCTATTTTATTCTTTACGTTAAGTAATAATACCTGTGTACGTTCAGGATCTGCCAAAGCATCGAATCCTTTCCCCACCACGTTAGCAGGCAGACTTGTTAACACTTTAACACCGTCGGTGTTCCTCAAGGAGACATCATAGGCCATCTGCTGAATGTGTGTGTTTATGTTGATGACTTTCAGAGCTCCTTCCATGAGCTTCGCGAATAGTGTTGAGTAGAACGAGACTTCGAATTTTGTATCGTCAGGTAGGAACTTGTATATCAGTTTGGTTATTTGAGCTATCCTAGAATAGAAAGATAGTATAAACAATTTAAGTACTTATTACATGATATATCCTTCTAATACTATAAACGTGAAAGTTTGCGAGTAAGGATCTTTGTTACTCTTTCACACAAGAACAAATTTCAATAAAGTTACATGGATATATTCAAATCATTATTACAGAATAACACAAGTTAAGTACTTTTATGCCAAAATTCCCACGGGAGCGGAGCCCCGGGGTTTAGCTAGTTTATGTATAAATGGATATCACTTAACAATTCACATATATTTATTGATAAACAAGTGTGATAGTTACAATTTGTTTGTTTGTGCATTTGAATGCACAATGTATTCAACCGCAGTAATAGATTCTATTCTGAATAAGATTCTTACATAGTGATAGCTAAACTATGAAAATATGTTTCTTCTTCCTTATTTAAGAGCTAGCTCTTGTCGGTATCATTAAGTGGTATGTAACATACACATAACTTGTTTACCCATATTATATATTTTTTAATTATTTTTTTTTAGGAATTACATTCGTTTAAAAATAGTGTCAATTTGATATAATTTTTTTTTTTAAGAAATTTAGTAGGTTGTATTGTGTGATTTCCGAAAAAATAAGTTATTCCATTTATTATTGTCACAATTATTCAATGGCTAATAAAATAAGTGTAAAAATTATAACAAACACTCACACATTTAAGACTCCATCTGAGGTATTATTAGTGGTTTCTTCGAAAACAGCAACAGCTTTTCTGATTACTTCCGCAGCAGGTAACATACTCATTGCTCCTTCTTTCTTCTCTCTCAAATCGTCGACGACACTGTTTGTCGATGGTTTTAATATTCTATCTAAATATTGCACTCCAGTGACTAATGCTCCACTCAAATCATTTAGGGTTTTATAAATTTGAGTGTCTCCGAACGTTGGTTCGAAGATTTCTAATATCTTTGGTATTCTGAAAAGTAATTGTGAATTAAAAATTAAAATAGATGTTTTATATTTTCAGTTGTTTTCTTTATGTAATTCAACGAATAAACAAATTATTTTTTTAAGAATACTCTAATTTAAATCTGGCTGTTTTTTTGCAAAAGTCAAGATAATTCGTTAAAATCAAATGTCCCCACTAGTTAATTAATAATTGGTCAAGTGCGTGTCGGGCCACGCGCAATGTAGGGTTCCGAAGGTGCCTAACCTGTACAAATGCGGACACATGAACTTCCATTTACTCCCAGTTTCATATAACTAATGACTATAACCTTATAATACCATCATATTCAATGAAAATTTTTCCTAGGAACATTTTCATACCAAAATCGATTTTCCAGGTTTATCGTCTACTAGCTTTTGCCCGCGGCTTCGCCCGC
>JAEMBS010000442.1:0-25000 GCA_018467065.1 Ephestia elutella
CTCTCTCTTCAGCCATTTTCAACCCTATGGGTGTAGGCCTCCTTCATCGTATGCCACTTCTCTCGGTCTTTGGCAATCTCAATCCATTTCACGCCTGCTGTTCTTTTAACATCATCCGCCCAGCGCATTTGCGGTCTTCCCTGTGGGCGTGTTTCGCCCCACGGTCTCCACTCCACCAGAGCCTTGCACCATGAACTTTCTTTCCTGGCGACATGGCCAGCCCATTGCCACTTAAGCTTCGCAATACGTTTGATGACATCCATGACTTTACTGTGACTTCTGAGCCACTCATTTGTCTTGCGGTCTTTAAGCGTGACACCAACCAGTTTTCTCTCAATTGCCCTTTGAGCGACTCTGAGTTTGTGTAGGATCTCCTTCGTAAAAACCCAGGTTTCGGCACCATAAGTGAGAACCGGCAGAATGCATTGGTCATGTATGCGAGCTTTTTGTTCGGGTGTCAAGTTCATCTTGAATACATAGTCGATTCTGGAATAGGCAGCCCAAGCTAATCTTATTCGCCTATTGATTT
The DNA here is from genome assembly GCA_018467065.1 of Ephestia elutella. Classification (NCBI taxonomy): domain Eukaryota; kingdom Metazoa; phylum Arthropoda; class Insecta; order Lepidoptera; family Pyralidae; genus Ephestia; species Ephestia elutella. The sequence continues at coordinate 530 of JAEMBS010000442.1, forward strand.
CATTGGTCTGGTTTTCTTTTCCCATCACCATTTCTTGACCAAGATATACGTATTTTTGCACCCTTTCGATTTCAATGTCTTCCACTTTGATGTTGGTTGTGGTGTTAGGGCAGTTGGTCATGACGTTGACATGAGAATGTCTAGAACTAATAAATTTGTTAGTAATGTCAGTAAATATTTAGATTAAGAGGCTGTCAGCTAGTTCCACGTTAGTTCCCGGTTGTTACCCGGCAATCAAATTGCTTGTGTCGAGTAATTGCAAAATCAATAATAGAAGCGTTACGTTCTAGGTCAAATGTTTATATTTTAGTGCCAAGATATCAAGGTCTTAGTTAGAATTGATGTCTTTAGTTAACGGAATCATATAATAAACATGCCAAATTGGCGATAATACGCTTAGATGTTATCTTTATTGCTTGCAGTTTACAGTATAAAGAATGCATTTTGTTATAGATAGATAGATCAACACTTTATTGCACCATTTACAGAAAAGAAATACAAAGTAGTAACAAAAGTAAATACTTGTATAAATGAGCGCAAAGGCGGGCTTATCGCAAATGCACTTTCTTCCAGCCAACCTTTGGGTGGAAGGATACGTGAAAAAATGTAATAATTATATTAATTTTTAAAATTGATACTTAAGGTAAAAATAATAATGTTTTTTTAGGTTATTATTAGCAAAGTAACTACTTTGTACGGAACTAATTTACGAAATCAGATTTCGGTCTACGACTATTAAAGTCTCCAATAAATAGTCTATCAAACATCATTGAGTATTAAAAAGTAATTTATTATGAAACAAAGAAAGCTATGCGAGGGCCATGAATCTCCAGATCCATTAAACCCACACGGAAGCCGGCCGTGTCAAATGCCAAAGTTATTTTAATCTATCGGAACACAATAAAGTTGATATTGTATTTACTAAAAATAGATAATTAACTTCGTCTTAATTCAGTTCGGGAGAGCACACATTACGAGAGCTTTTCCTTATTAGGTAAATGGGACACGAAACACTATTCTTAAAAAAAAAAAGTTTACTTTTCCACTATGTCATAAAAAAGATATTTGAAGTATTTCTGAAAAGTATATAAACGCATCCAATGCCACGTGATATTTCTTCCATGTGGTAACGTATAGTCCGCCACACACTGCATATTACATAAACATACACGCTGGTCAATAAAGTTCTATTTTATTTATTTATTTATTTTTTTTTCTAAAATCTGAAAATCTTTAGTTAATGCGGTTTGTAGGTATAATAGTTATGTATTTACCAATGTAATAAACTTATGTGCCAAGCATTTTTACTAGCCTAAACCGGAGTCGTTCAAAAATAGCAATGTGCAATGATGTTTCTAGATCGTTAAACTCGTCTACTACCGAATTCGTTATATAGAATCGATTCATCATCGATTTGAACATTAAAACCACCAGATTAACTTACAACATGTGCATCTGGGTCTCAGATTAGCCAGTGAAGAATCTTTCATTTTAAGGTCACCCTTATAATTTTATGACTAATATTGATAGTCGATAGTATTGGTATAAATAGAAGTTTCTAGGTCAGTATAAAAGGCCTTCAACAGATAATTTCAGTGCATCCATAATGAGTGAATAATAAGGAAGTTTGTGAGGATGGATGGATGACTCTTTCACGTAAAAACTATCAATAATTACTTATAGATCCAACTAATATTATTAATGCGAAAGTGGATGTGTAGATGCTGGTATTTAATCACGCAAAATCTACCGAACGGATTTCTATGAAAATTGGTACACTTGTAGAATATAACCAATAATAGCATCTCTTTAGTCGTATTTCCTCATAACTGAGGGTCGTGGTCATTATATGGAAATGAAACACACACAACGACTCTCTTGGCAATTTTAATGGAGTGGTTTGCCATTGCCTTCTCCATTTCACACACTAGCTGATAATCATCAACCAGAGTGCAGGTTTTCTCACAATGTTTTCCTTCACCGGAAGCAAGTGGTGGTCGATGAAAACTAACATGAGTCAGACAAACTCACGTAGCCCGGGCAGGATTCGAACCTGGGATTTTGCATCCACAGGCGGGCGCCCTACCACTCGGCCACCACCGCTATAGAATATGCTAAGAATAGCATATAGGATACTTTTTATCCTAAAATTAAACTCCACTTTCGTCTGTTCTCTCTGGGCAAAGATAGTATTAGACATATACTCAAAGAGTTTCAAGAATTTCAATATCAAACGTGACCAAAGACCTCTAATGTCACATTACCTACGATCAAATACTACGTGTGGCGGTTCACTGGTCTTTTAATCTTATGAGTTATCGGAACAATTACACGTGATCGCAGTTTGGAGGACTTTGAACCCGTTTTCATCAAGTTAATAATTTCTAAGCTGATTGACTTTCACTGTAATTTATTATTAAATAGATTAATTGCACTCATAGATTAATAAATTATAGACTTGCTTAATGCTTAATTTTTGTCTATGTGTGTACTAAAGAGGCGTCTCACTTGATTCAATGTTACGGTTTTTGATATCGCAATCATAACGCAAGGATCGATGCCCCTAATAATATGCTTTAAAAATATTTTTCGACATTTACTCCTTTATCATACAATTTAATAACAGGCTTGTCACGTTCTAACCATGATTAAACATTCTTTAGCACACATAATTCACAAGCATTTGACATAAGTTTATTGAAATAATTATTTACCTTGAATATAAATTCCATTGAAAATCAATAAATAATTTCACTTGCGTCCCATTTAATGCATTTTCACGTAGAGCGAGGTATTCCTCGTGCAGCATTATTTTGCATTGCATCCATTTTAGAATCTACTTGTAAAGAATTTTGTATGAAAAATATTGATTAGTGCACTTAGCGAAACACTTAGCTAGGTGCTATTGAAATTAGTGTGATTCAAATAGGTGCTCTGAGACTGAGAGACATATATAATGTACCTCCGTAGGTCATGCCCCTAAAGGAATTACGGTATTTTAGTAAAATCAAAACAATCCCATTGTTAGAGGTCAAGAGTTCAGGGAAGGTTCCTTCATCTTGAACATTTCTTAGCCTTTTGTGGCCTTTTGAAGCTAAGATTTGTTTATACCGGAGGTTATGGGCGTGTTCAGGTATAAACGTAAATGATTTCATTTCCACGTGGGTTAATTATGATTTTAATGAGTTCAAATGTCATAGGTAACTGTACTTTAATTTGTTAGACGGCACAAAACAATTTTACCGTAAAAGGAGAATTTTACCGTATGACAGCAACTCTGACCGTTGAACCAGTTAACTTAATCCACTATTAGCAATGAGAGGTTATATTTTAAAATTATTTATGACCCGATATTACAAAAATATGATGTAGATCTAACATATTTAACGGAACTAAGTCAAATCAATATATCAAATCATAACTCATGAATTCATCATTCCTTAGTATGAATTGGGACATCGGAAGAATCCATTGGCCCTAATAAACATTATCCCGATTGACTCTTAGCTAAAAATATCGATAAGTATATCTGGCGCCACTAAAAATAAGTTCATAATTTACCGATCCATATTTTTATTACGATCGCGTTTGCGTTTGAACTTCATAATTAAATATTTATTAGTGCGGGGTCGTATAAAAATATATTTTCTGTTAATGATATGTTATTTGATCCGATGAGAGCAAACAAACAGAGTTATGGTTCGGTCACTTTTCCTGCGCGTGAAAGCTGCAATCTCAAGGCAATGGAATTTAATGCTCATCACTCAACCGTCTCAACTCATCTCAATTTCCGTATTATATTTTTCATTTGGAGGGATTCAAAGTTGGTTATTTGACATTTGAATTACTGTGGAAATATAACATATACTTATCGATAAAATATTATTGTTACAATGAAGAAGTCTTACTAATGAAAAGAAAAAATGACATAAAATTCGACTCGTGCGCACCGGACTGGTAATCGGAAAAAATATATATAAATTGACGTTCGATTGTCCCGCTCTAGTTACCTATATTCATGGATGCAAGCTCGTGAACTTTGAAGCTTTGGATTTGTTTCGTGCGCTTTTAATATCTGCTGCTGCAATGCTTTTAATATTATTGATTTGAATTTGTTTTGCATGATTGAAATATAAACAGAATAAACAATGCAAACGTTTGTAAGGTAACTTTTTATGTGGTTTTCCGCTTTTACAATTTTATATCTACAAAATATTAATTTTTCGGAAATCACAAGCCGTGTCTATATATCAATATTGTCCTTTTCGCAAGATACGAAGAAAAGTTATTTCATCAGCAAATTCATTAATATATTAGAATTCCAATAAAAAAGTGTTTTGATGCCTAGAGTGTTAATATTACGCAACTAATATTTATATCGATACAGGGTTCAACTGTTAAATTTTCAATGTAAAATCCAATAATCGTAAACATCAACCAATTTCTTAAGACAAAGCTCAGGTTCAGTGAACTTGATTGGCAGCAGTACAAACTATTAGCAGTTAGTAAGTTGCGTTAATTAGAACCTAAAATATTCACGTTTAATGTAAACGTGATGCAAACTCAATCGCTACTCAAGGATCAATCATTCCGATACGCACACAAAACTTTATTAATACTATCGTAACATGCACTCGACCTCGCGACCTGGGAAAATATTTGGTGCTATAAAATAAAACACGGGTTAGTTTGTGATTGAATCATCACAATAATAAAGTTATTCGTAGAAGAATATTAGATAATACGAGAAAAATAGTCTCAACCAAAGACATTTTTTTTTGGTTTCTTTATCCGTGAGGAAAGGCAAAGGGATCTAAAGCCCATACAGCCATCGTCTGCAATTTTCTTTTCTTCGATATTCCAGGTGATAAGGCGTAAGCCAAGTCTTTTGTATCTCAACCATAGACATAGAAATAAAAAAAACATATATAAACTTGATTGTCAAATGAAGCCCAAAAACGTTCATAATAGTGTGCTCCAAATTCAATTTTTTTTACAGATTGCTCACAAATTATATGGAACCAAAACACACCAAAAATGTCAAACTTGACAAAAATTAGCTGTACAGAAAATATGACCTGTCCTTCACCAACATAGGGAAAACCATATTTGACATCCCGCTTCCTCAGCTGTCTATGTCTCTAAGTATTTTTTTTCTAGTTTCTAGCTCTATGGTCTGAATGATAAAGTTGATATTTTTTTCTATGTCTATGCTCTTACAACTCGAAATTCGAATCTCGTGCTGTTACTATCTTCAGTCAACTGCATGTTAAGTTAAACTCTATGCTGTGGTAATATTGGAGAATTTGCAATGTATCGGGTAGGTTGATGTGCTTTTGACTGTACTATAGTCCCAGACATCACGAGAATTAATTAAATCTTACGTCTTTGCTTGAAAGTTCTTGGACAGTCTACATGACAAGAGAGAAGTTTAATTATTCACGTGTCTACGAACGTCTTAATTTGACTTGTGAATCAATGCTTACATACGACAAGTTGTGATCTAAATTTCAAAAACCTGTGCTTATAGCTATAATTTGTTGACGATGCAGTCGCCTCGTATCGATGGTTCTTTCAAAACACTGTTTAATTTATTATTTAAGGCATTTACTAGCTCTGCGGATGAATTCTTATTTAATAATATATATACATGTATTGAATTTTTAAACGGAGAGAGTACTGTATGAGGACCTTTATTCAGGCGAAGATTCATCGTTAATAAGAAAATAGAGTAATATTAAATACAATAATAATAAAAAAGACGAGCACACTAATTTGTTATAAGACTATTCGTCACTGTCAGCGTATCGCGATGGCAAAACCCAGCAAAAACACATCAATGGAGTTTCCCGTTGGACATCGACGGGTCAATGACCTCCATTATGGAAGTACTAAATTATTTTGCCACGTTTCGATCTTTCGACATACAGATAGCTTACAATGTGTGACCAATGGCCAACCGCGTTTAAAGATTTATGGCTGAAATATGGCACCCAATTTTCCTGAAACAAAATGTAATAAATTTTATTTGTAGTGGAGCTTTAGATAGATTTATAGTGAGTTTTGATCGCAATATCACTACTTTGAATCGAAGGTCCTAAGTTCGAGTTTCAGTCCAGCGCATGTAAATATTTGTATTATTTTTGTACTGATTGTCTGCGAAATTACGAATATTGTAGATATCTATAGAGACTTGAATTTTTTCTTATATGTTTTGTCCGTTTGTTACAATCCCACCTAAAACCATAGATTTATAAATCCTAAAACCATGACTGCGTCTTCGACTTTACTGATAGAACTTCTTTATTTTTTTTTGTTTAGAAAATTATTTTGTTTTTGACTATAGATATAATCAATATGGTTCTAGATGTGAAAACTTTTTAGTATTGCTAGTTTTTACATTATTTTCGATTGTAAAGTCCTAATTTTCCAAATAAATAAAACGGATGTTGTTAATTTTCATGCACCGTTTTATGTTAGTTTGATTATCATTATTATTGGCTGTTTAAAAAATAATATCTTATGTCATTACGTAAAAAAACATTGTAACTGCTTCGTTTTTTTTTTCAGTTCAGTTGACCACATAACGTTATCGCAACAGCTGGTTACCCGCGAAGTGACGTGCGTAGGCTGTTTCCAAGCCACGCTGGGCACAGATCCCATTACGTAAAGTTCATCCATAAAATTGTTAATACGGTTAGTTTTAATAAACTTTTTCTCGTTATGAAACTTTAACAAGTGAGATATTTTTATTTTAAAGTTCTGTATTAGAGTGTGCAATAATTTATGGAATTCCGTGATTATAACACGTTTAGTCGCGTAATGCCTAATTCGCAAAATGGCACCTTGGCTTATTCTTAAAAGGACTAATTAGCGAAATGGCTAATTCTCAAAAGGACTAATTCGCGAAATGGCTATAATTCTCAAAAGGGCCAATTCTTAAAAATGGCCAACTTTTACCAACCCACGCTTGCTTTCTTGCCAGTGCATTGCATTACATTGTAGTAGGAAAATAACTAAACAAAAATTATATAATACGACTGCAGTTTTAGACGTCTCAGGTCTCAAATGTTACCCGGGAATAGCGTAAGGAATCTAAGGATAGGAGGATCAAATAATGATATCATGAAAAAAAAACTTCACGCGTGTTAAGAATAAATAAGTAAGTACTTATGTAAATGTTCGTAATACTCGGAAAGAAGTGTATATTTAATCCTAGTATCGGGTTGAAAATGCTTCTTCCCTCACTCGGGAGAGAATATTCCATACAAATTTATTCGTACCCTAGAGAGGGAATGAATTTTAAAAATAGAACATAATAAATTCCTTTAGGAATTGGCTACTGTCATAAATTTAGAAAAAATAAATCTATGGAATTGTTTTTTCTATGTCTATGGCCAAGTTCTAGGTTCTACACAGAAAAAATACCGAGTTAGAAAAAACTCAAAAGAACTTCGATGAAATCATTTCTTTTTTTTCTATGTCTTTGAGTACTACATGTATTCGCCAATGGTAGCATTGAAAAAATCATTCTTTAAAAAAGAAAAATACTGCTGTATTTAGACTAACCGCTTTATTTTCTTCGTTTTTATCCACATGTGTATTTTCAGCTAAGATTATAAAGTTAATAAAAAATCCTAGAACGTAGAAGCAGCGGCGATGACTCGCTCCAGGCTGCCTGGTAATTCCATGTTCATTTAAAAAATATTACGGATATTTATTTCATAAGCTGTATCGGAATCCAAATCTCGGTTTAATTGTCAATAGCCTATTTTATAGTGATTTTTGTTTACTTTTATATTCGAAATGAAAAGTAGAGTGCTTACTACGGGTAAATGACATCAATGCATACTCGGACTATAGCCGCCCTCGCTGCGATATGCTATTGCTGTCATCCGACCCTAGTAAAGCAATCTACTATTTATTTGCTCTCTGTTGTGCTGATTATGATGAAATGTAAAGCCTGACCAGGAATATAAAAACCCTGAATTAGAGGCAGCACTTTGCCTTTTATATTGCACATTATTGAAAGCAGTAGCGGATAAAATGGTAGAAGCACGGGGGCACGTGCCCCCCCCCCCCCGACTGTTGTCCAAATTTTGTATATAGTGTACTGTGGAGGTAGCTTCCAAAACAGTACATATCAAATTAAAATTCGAGTAGTTAAAATAACAGGATGTAGTAGTAATAGTTTCTTACATGTAAGTATTTCCAAAAAAATAATCCGCCACCATTAGCGATGTGCCGTTCTCGAAATTTTCAAAGAACAAGCAGAAACTTTCTTAAAAAATTCTCGGAAATATCCTCGAGAATGGAAAACGGTGCCCTTCCCAGAAAAAAATCCCTACTGGATCCGCCCTTGATTGAAAGTCTAACTTTGACAGGAGCAATGACAGGTGGGTTTTTAAATTAGTTACCAGTGTACATATGAAATCAGTTCTATTGCTTTTCCGCAACATGGCGAGGGTTTTTATATTCCTGGTCAGGCTATACATAGTATAGTCGCTACTTTTTTCCTAGACTAGTATGAAAGTTCAACATTACAAACATATTATGAAGCAACATCTTGCAATCTGCAAATGAATTGACAGTATATACAACTGTAAATCTATATACAACTGTAAATCTTTTAGCTAATGAGGTAATGATAAATTTTAATATCATGGTAAATAGATACAATGCGAGATTATTCAAGTTGTATTACAAGTTCAAGTCTTCTGCGGCTCGCCATATGAACGGGAATTTTCCTCAGCAGAGCGCGACCGGTGTTTGTTTATATCATCTTAAGTTGACAACTACGCAATAACTAAACTTATTACTTGTCTGACTGATTACTAGGTACTATTTTTCGTCAACAAAAAAATTATAGTCAAGTGACTTAACACCCGTCTGTAAACAAATGGTCGAATCGAATCCTACTGGTACCTTGTGAGATACAAAACTTAATAGCTCTGTTTTTATTTACAGAGTTATTTAAATTGGACTAAAGATTTAATTTCAGCGCCAACAATTTCACGAAATTTAAGTAAAGACGCTTTAAGTGTCTAAGGAGATTCCGGTGTTGCTTTAAAATTGTCTAATTAACTAAATTGTTGAGTTCAGACTGAGGGGAAGTCAATGACTTCCTTAACTCGATGTCGAACTAGTTTCAGAATGACCTTTGTCGGCGATAAAGTAGCTTATCACCGATAAAGAGTTATAAACAAAACGCTGCTACATTATCATCAACTCCGCTACGCAATGTCTAAGTACGAAACGTCTATGTACGTTAGTTCTAAAGTATCCTAGTACTACATATTCCAGTGCTAAAGTAGCCAATGTCGAAGTATGCGAGTACGATGTATGTTAGTTCTAAAGTATCAGAGTTCTACGTATTCCAGTGCTAAAGTACCCAATATCGAAGTATGCGAGGTCGATGTATGTTAGTTCTAAAGTATCCGAGTTCTACGTATTCCAGTGCTAAAGTACTTCTCCTACTGGTAGGTAATTGATGTGCTAGCTAGTACACTTGTTAAAGCACGATACTGCTCTCTAGCCAGCACACAATTCCGCCTGACACAGCTTCGGTGGAAACATCTTCTCTCATCCTCGCATTTCACATCTTCATCTCCTCTCCGCTTTGGTGGAGTCCGGGCCTTAGCGTGAGAGATTTGTATTTCGAACTATATTTACGTTCTTTTCGACCGACGATATGGGGTGTCTTTTACAGGGAGGATCGAAAATTTTGTGGCATTTGTAAAGTTTTGAGACTTGGAAGTGTTAGGATTTTCTCGCTGAATATATGAAAATAAGAAAATCGATAAAGTAAACTAATGTATTGAAAACATATAAAATCTAAAAAACAAACAGGCACTTCAGACTTTAACAAGTTACTCTTGCTACGAAAGCTGCTACGACGTAGACTGTGAGCGCTACGATACTCGTAGCGCTACGCTTTTCGATATACAGTGAGTGAAGTTCTTAAATTAGTTATGCAGTTTATCGAACGGTTTATTGAACTCAATATAAAATATTTATTTATTGTTATTGATCTGATCACGTAGATGATCTTATATGGAAATTAGTAGATTAGAATATGATTGATCGGAGTAAACGTAAATATATACGAAAAGGGATAGGACGAATAATAAGAAAATGTATTTGAACCTAATCCTAACTAATATTATAAATGCCAAAGTAAGTTTGTTTGTTTTTTTGTTTGTTTGTTACCTCTTCAAGTTTTTTCTATTTAACCGATCCCCATAAAATTTTGCATACATATAGTCAGGGGTCCAGAGAAGGACATAGGCTATCATTTATCCCGGAAAAAAGTACGGTTCCCGAGGGACCAACATAAGCGCGGGCGGAGCCGCGGTCGAAAGCTAGTTTATAATAATCTTTTTGTACTTTTTCTATTGCAAATTGTGTCTGACCATAAAATGCATAGTAGATGTATTTAGCCCATTATTTGTAACCGAGTTTTCATAAAGTTCCTTACTAAAGTAATAAGCACAAATAGCTCTATTGGTATAGCTTCATGTCCAGGTCGTATCAAAGCTTATTTAAAATTGTAATTCTGTATACAATTAATCTTACTAATAGTAATGATAAAATATTCGTCGTTCCATTGGCAGTAGCAGCGTTGACTTTATCTTAGTAATCCTAACTAATATTATAAATGCGAAAGTGAGTTTGTTTGTTACCTCTTCACGCTTTATCTACTGAACTAATCTTTATGAAATTTCGCATACACATAGTTAGAAGTACGGAGAAGGACATAGGGTACCTTTCATCCCGGGAAAAGGCACGGTTCCCGTGGAAAATTCACGCGGGCGAAAGCTAGTATAAATATATACGGACAAATCACACAGATAATATAATAAATCGTAGACTGGATAGTTTTATCTAATTTCATGCCACCACCTATAATGATCCGATCCATCATTGAGCTATTTCTAACTGTAAAGAGAAATAGAGATATGAGTTCTACGGTTACGCGTGTAGAGGAAATTTTCTTCATACAGGGTGTTTGTTTGATTGTAATAACTTTATTGCACAGTTAACATAAATAAATTACAATTAACATGGTAACAGAAATGGCAACAATTCTAAAATCTCAACAACAAAAAAAATAGGTGTTTCATACATTTTGGGCGAGTAGGTATTGTAAATGTATGGAATAGCTGACTTTTTTTTAAATTTCAGAGTCGGTCTCATACAAAAAGTTGCTCATATTCATGAGTACTTTCACCCCTAGAAAGGTTGCAGGTGTTTACCCAAACACCCTGTATAATCACTTTTATAGCAACACTACTTCTGCAGTTGACAGCTAAATAATAAAACATTTTGCATTTCCTCGTAAGAAAGGTTCGACGTGCCCCGGTCGGTCGTCAACCTCTTGCTATTTTAATTAAACGCAGCCTATTTTTCATCCCATTTCGTTCAAAATAGGCCGCGTGTCAGAGCCACTTGTAATTCAATCTAATCTAATAAATTTAAGACCTAACTTAATGAAAAACATTATTAAAAAAAAATAAGATTATTCCTGCATATTTAATTTTTATTATTGACAAATATAGTAAGTACTACATATGTTCTAAAGGTGCACATCGTATAGTATAGATAGATGTTGGACTCGAATCTTATTTCTGACAAGCATGGGCCCGCGAACTTCGTCCGCGCGTCCGGTTCTAAGTGAAGGATCAAGATAAAACTTACACTAGATTTTAAGTTAGACCTTCAACAATACAATAGTGAAAACCGCATCAAATTTGGCCCAGTAGTTTATGCGTAATGCACGTACAAAGATACAGACAGAAAGACAGACATATAAAAATAAAAAAAAAATCGTTTTGGCTTCTATTGGCCCTGTAAAAACCCCTCCTAGTTTTTTTTCTCAAATTAATCCATATAGAGAAAGACTAGTTACAGTTTTATTATATGTATTGATATATTTATGATATTTCTAAAAACTTAAGACTGGTTCCAAAGGTTTCAATAAACATAAGTTCGACGTGTAAATTAGGTGGGGACATACAATCGGTGTTGCTAAGTCAAAGTCAAAGTCAAGTTTTATTATATGTATTGATATATTTATGATATTTCTAAAAACTTAAGACTGGTTCCAAAGGTTTCAATAAATATAAGTTCGACGTGTAAATTAGGTGGGGACATACAATCGGTGTTGCTTAGTCAAAGTCAAAGTCAAGTTTTATTATATGTATTGATATATTGATGATATTTCTAAAAACTTAAGACTGGTTCCAAAGGTTTCAATAAATATAAGTTCGACGTGTGAGTTAGGTGGGGACAATCGGTGTTGCTAGGAATATTAACCCTTCAAAATCTGATACCAGTAGAAACAAAATATAAAACTTAATAAAATGGGAGAAGAGATGGACGAAGAAGAAGAAGAATGGGATAAATGATTATTTAGTATTAGGTATTGGCTGTTTGTCCCATAACGACCCTTATACATTTTTTTGAATATCTCCTATGTACAGACATATATCTCTTACAGTTTAAATATATGTAAAGTAAGATTAACCCTCACGGACAAAACACATAGTTACAGCCATGACAACATTCTTTTGTATCTCGTTTACTGTCCTCAAAAGGAATAACAGTTCGCTACAACAACCGGTAATGAATTTTATTTCTCCAGCCATAACTTCTAAAGTAGCAGCCTCTCTCAATAGCCGTCCATGGAACATAAACACAGACATCAAAGCCTCGGATTAAGGTAACGCTGTTCTCTATGCACTGTCACAGGGTTCAAAGGCCCCTAATGGGGCCGACCGACGACCTCTTCATTCAGTGTTTTCATTACCAGGCATTAGGCTACCTATCCACCTAGCGTCTCGGCCGTCACCGCTAACGTTTCCTAGTGTAAGCCAGCTTCACATTGGTTGAATGTGGTGTTTGTAATTAATACGGACTATATTAATTAAAATAATATCAAATCGACCAGGTGGCTTCCTATATTATCCATGCTTAACAAATGTAAACTGTGAAAGATAATACATAGGTATCATTTTTTTATGCCCATGAAAGGGGCCGCTCCAGAACGAGATACTCGAATGATCTGGATGCGACGGATTGAGATAGGAAAGCTAATGCACTGGATAGACAGCAATGGCGACCCAAAGGAGAGGCCTTTACCCAGCAGTGGGCCACTATCCTAATCCTAACTAATATTATAAAAGTGAAAGTGAGTTTGTTTGTTTGTTTGTTGGTTTGTTACCTCTTCACGCTTCATGTACTGAACCAATCTTCCTGAAATTTTGCATACACATAGTTAGAAGTACGGAGAAGGACATAGGGTACCTGTCATCCCGGGAAAAAGCACTGTTCCCGTGGGAAATTCACGCGGGCGAAGCCGCAGGCGAAAGCTAGTAGACTAATAAAAAAATACCTATGATACTTTTAACTATTATTATTGTCATTTATCATGAACCCGAAATCTATATTTTTGAAGTCTTTCTTTTTCATGTAGATCGTAAAATGGATTATTTTGTTGTTGGATCATTTGGTATTTCTTCAATACAATTTACTAAACTTGCAGACAATGCCCAGTGTAAACTAGTCACATGCCAATCTCAAGATTCCAATCTTTATGTTACAGTAATATACTTTTTTGGGACACGAGTTCCTAAAGGATTACTATCCGCCAGGCTATTGTGGCCGGAGCTCATTCAGAAAATAGGTTTCGTTCATGATGCCCCATTTAATCTCGGACCAGCATAATAACTATCCTCATCCAACTTATTCTTAATGTAAGTAACCATCCAATGTATGCCAAAGGATATCTCTAACCTTTTAGTTCGAGCACATCTTGGATTTTTACACGACTGACCAAAAAAGGAGTGTTATGTTTTCAGGGTTCATGTATGTATGTATGTATGTAATTTCTTTATTCCACCATAAGTCCTGAACGGCTTAACAGATTTTGATGTGAGAGGTATTGTTAGATTCCTTGCATTAGCCCGAATGACATAGGCTGTAAGATGTCAGTCGTGTTTTTTATTTTTAAATAATTAGCTTGTTTCTATGGTCTTGAGACTAGATCTAGAGTTTATATACTATCTAATCTAGAGTTTAGAGTAGTATTTGATAAAATGTTGAAAGCAATGTTAGCTACAGTTAGCTATATACACGGAAGTTACATGGAAAAATACAACTTCGTAGTAATAAGTCCTACGTACAAGGATATATAAATTCCATGGTTAGCTATAATACGTCCGAAAAGAAAGAAAAAAATTTATCCTTAAAATACCAGTTTGTTTGAATAAAACAGATTTAATAAATTAATTTGACAGTCCTTTTCCCTTCTAATGCGATTCACTTACTTACTTTAGTAAAATATGCTGAAAAGTTCAAACATCCAGGGGTCGCAGATGCCTTTGATCCGGAGGAAGTAAATACTGCTCAAGTCAATGTTCTGAATTGTGCACGTGACACATTTCTTGAGTTTACAGACATTGTTTTGAGGAAGGCGGAATTCGTAATATCGGATGGGGCGGGCAATGACCGCGTCGCAGTCCTTCTGAGAGGTACTGCCGAACAGCCTTACTTGATCATGCGACAGCTTCGGAATTGAGAGTGAATGAGCTTTAGAGGGTAAGTATTATTATTTTGGAAATTTGGTGAAATTGATTAAATTTATTTTTTTGCCCATTTTTTAAATGGTTAGAACTGCGTTGATTTGCTTTTCTTAATTTCTTGGTGAAGGTTTTTATTTATCGTGATTTGTTTGTTTAGTCGTGTATAGTAGTTAATAGGATTCGTACTTATTAATTTTATCATATTTTATCATATAAACTGAAAACTTTGCAATTATATTTATATGATAAATCGTATATCGTAAAAAAATATTCACCATTTTATAATCTATACATATAATAAAACAGTAAAAATATTTTGTCTGTACATTTAGCATTTTTGACTAAAATGGATAGAGGGACACTTAAAAAGAACAATAGAAAGCAAAAAAAATTTTTTGGAATTTCTTGTCTGTCTGTCTGTCTGTCTGTCTGTCTGTCTGTCTGTCTGTCTGTCTGTCTGTATGTATGTACGCGTTTCACGCAAAAACTACTGGACGGATTTGAATGAAACTTTTTTTGTTGTATAGCTATTAAGCCTGGGCAACATATAGGCTATAATTGATTTTGAAAACTGGAACACCTGATGAAGAACCATAACAGAACAGCTAAACTATAAGAAATATGGAAATGGTGTCTTAACAAAAGTCGTTCAACCTGATGAGCATTTTCTGCTGACGTATAAAAAGTGAAGATCAGGAACATCTGATGAAGAACTGCAAAAGACCAGCTACACTATAACATATATGGAAATGTCGCCTTAGCAAAAATCGTTCAACCTGATGAGCATTTTCTGCTGACGTATAAAAATTGAAGATCTGGAACATCTGATGAATAACTCCAAGAGACCAGCTTCACTATAACATATATGAAAATGGAGCCTTAGTAAATCTTGAATAATCTGATGAGCATTTTCTATAGACGTATAAAAATCGAAGATCCGAAACATCTGAAACAGTTTGGAACACAAAAAGACTTTTTATCTAAGCGAAACTCACGCGGGCAAAGCCGCGGGCAACAGCTAGTAAGACATAATTTTCTTTACCTTACACGTGGTAGCGGGTTATCTCAGTTAGATATCACAAACAATTTACTATTAGGATCAGCACAGACTTCAACAATAATACACGTGTATGATTATAAAGTAAAAAAAAGTAAAGTGAAAATTCTTTATTGCTCCAAACCACAGTTTTTTTTTAAATCTTCAAACAAATACATTGACAGAAACAATGTGACTGATGCATACAATAGGCGGCCTTATCATTCCCTTGATCACAACAGGCATAATATTTTTAAACACATATTGCGCCCGTCACATCATCGATGTTCTGTAGTAATATTGGGAAATGTGCCATCTGGAATCACATTTCATTTTCATACCAAAATTGCTTTTATTTCATCAAAATATCAGTTTTGTCTTTTACACATATCTAGTACACAACTAGGTAATACTTGTTTAGACCCCAGTTTTCTTAAATTACGTTTCTTCGTTTCCATCAGTCTGCACTAAGCCTTATATCCCTTGACTTTATACACGAGGATGTTCTGGAGTTTGAGACAGGAAGTTTATTTACTCTCAATTAGGTTAGACATGTTCGTATTAAAAGGATACAGTAGTATAATTACTGTTTATTTTCCTTGTCTTCATTTTTCTATTTATCATACTATAATTATACGTATTTACAAAACTTGTGATTTTTAAAATTTATTTAGCAATGTTGCTAAATGTTCATAAATATTCAAAAATTTATTTCTGTGGTTGTTAGCTACTTCCGCTTGTCCTACAGAGTTGAATTTTTACACGTGGATTTAGTTCCGATAATAATGCAATACTATACCTAAGCATGATTTGATGGTGCACCCAGGATCGGCTTCCAACGAGGGAACTCCTCTACGGTTAACTTCTTCTTCTTGTCGAGTCGCAAATGTCGCAATAGCTATCTAATTAGTTTAGACCAGTATTTGGCGGTTAACTGCGAGAACATGATACAATTTCTCTTTCTCTACTCTTAACACTCTTTATACTATCTGGTAATGGGTGCTCCTGATATCTCTTTTTTAAGATAAGGCAATCTTAAAACTCGCGACAAGTTTTTATCTATACATATAATAAAACAGTAAAAATATTTTGTCTGTACATTTAGTATTTTTGACTGAAATGGATAGAGGGACACTTAAAAAGAATAATAGAACTCAAAAATTTTTTTTTGGAATTTCTTGTCTGTCTGTCTGACCGATCTGTACTGAACCGATTTGAATGAAACTTTTTTTGTTGTATAGCTATTAAGCCTGGGCAACATTTAGGCTATAATTGATTTTGAAAACTGGAACACCTGATGAAGAACCAAAACAGAACATTTAAACTATAAGAAATATGGACATAGTGCCTTAACAAAAGTCGTTCAATCTGATGAGCATTTTCTGTTGACGTATAAAAATCGAAGATCAGGATCATCTGATGAAGAATTCTAAGAGACCAGCTATACTATAACATATATGGAAATGGTGCCTTAGTAAAAGTCGTTCAACCAGATTAGCATTTTCTGCTGACGTATAGAAATTGAAGATCTGGAACATCTGATGAAAAGCTCCAAGAGAGATTTTTCATCTAAGCTAAACTCACGCGGGCGAAGCCGCGGGCGACAACTAGTATCATATAAATTGATGGATTTGATTTTATTTAAAGATAATTTTCTGCTCTTTGGAGCATTACATTTTATTAAAAATGTTTCTATAATATTTATTTATTCTCCATCACGTTTCAAAAGCTGAGTAAACATTAATAAAATTTGTACGCAGATAGAGCACTTGATTGAACAAATACCTGTCTCCTTTTTAGTTCGAATTTTCCACACGAGTGGAACCCAGTTAATTGAACTAACAAGATGAAATTGATTTCCTATTACTGACCTACGGTAGAAATGAATTAGTACTCGTATCTAATGAAATTCGAATATCGTTCGAATATTATAGGAATTCCAATAGTCGTGTTTCGGGAAGTCGGGGTCGTTGACTGATAACGCACAGTACTCGTCGTCATTCCTTGGCTTCCTTCTGATCGTTTGCGGGTTATCCTTATCCCATCCCTATTTTATTGTACATAAGTTCGGGATAAAGGGATTTACAAATTCTGCACTCTGGCGACCGCAACCTTCTCGTTTATCCATTGAACAAGTATGAGCGATTTTTCTGTTAAGAAAAAAAATCTGTATAAAAAAGTCTCAACAGATAGCGTTTTATGAAAGTCGAGTCGTAATAATGGCTAAACCTTTATGGTGCGCTTATTCTTGTCAAACAGAGGCAGAAAAAAATCACCTAACAGTTTGACAGTTGCACAAATCACAACATTGATACTTTTTAGATGTTTTTTTTACTAAGTTTTTTTTTTAATGCCAATCCCGTGAATTTTTCTTTTTGTATGGAACTTATTCTCTCGCCTTTGCTTAAGCGCCATCTATGAAGTAATCTGGAACTATTTTTTTTTTAATTTGGGTCTCGGAAAATCCCTCATGTGTTTATTTCTATAAAAATAGTGCTAAAATAAATAAAGGTATATCTTGGCTTGGTATGATTTCAGTGTATGACTTGGTATGATTTCAGTGTATGAATGTGTGACTGTGACTGTGTTGAAACCAGTGCAAAGGGTGCTGTGTTATGTTGGTTATGTTGTGTTCAGAGGTTGTGTGAGTGTGGTGTTGTGTGGTGTGGTTCACATGTATAAAAAAAAACATTCTTTAATAGACTCATAAACTTGATTGTCAAATGAAGCCCAAAAACGTTCATATATTAATGTGCTCCAAATTCAATTTTTTTTACAGATTGTTCACAAATTTTATGGAATCAAAACCATGGAAGTAATAAGTACGTTGTACAAAGTACTTATTACTTCCATGATCAAAACATACCAAAAATGTCAAAACCACATAAATCTGCCATCCTGCTTCCTCAGCTGTCTGTGTCTAGTCTATGTTTGGAACTCGCGCGCGAAGAGTAGGTCATGGAAGTAATAAGTACCTACTTGTACGTAAGTACTTATTACTTCCATGGAGTAGGTATAGGTACCAGCATAGACTTGAAATAGTTTTCTTTTTAGAACCATAGACTTAGTATAAGAACTGAACTGTATTCAAAGGATTGATGACATTATATTGACAGTGTTGACTTTCAGATTTCTAGATCAATGACAAAATAAAAATTATAAATTTTGTATGTAATTTCTTTATGGGTTTATATATGTTCTATGAATGAAAATGTGTCCAAATATTTATATGTTAAATTATACATCTAAGGAATGCAAGGACGAAGTGAATGTGGATGTAGTCAAAATGTAACGGGAAAATTGCAAAGTGACCTGCCCATACAAGACGCCCTGCACAAATCTGATGAAGAATTTTTTGCTGCGAGCGTTGATTTCCTAAGAAAACGGCTACACGACAAAAATTGTCAAAACACAAATGCACAAATTACATCACAGACTTGTGTGTCCTTGCGAAACGATCACTTGCGGCCAAGCGCTTCGAAGGTACTCGAAGAATCCCTTGCAGTAGACACTGAACCTCCGATACCTGTAGGACAGTCGCTATCTATGCACCAAGTGCTCCCATTCCCAAAATCAAACAACGGTTGCGGTTTCTTTGCTCGTCTCAAAAATACTTTCAAAAAGTACAGGTCGTATTACGATATGGAATCGAAGGTGGACTCGTTGGATAGCAATAAAGTTACGTCTGACTTCAAATTCCCTTTATGTGGACGACTAAACAAACCTCTCCGCTCATCGGGTTTAGTCGAGATAACTGAAGAAATGGCGACGGAGTGTGGCAAAATGAAATCGGAAAAGAGTATGTCTAGAACTGATGTGCATGGATGTGCATATCTCTAGGTAATTTTCTAGGTGTTATTGAAATTTATTGAGAAGCTAACTTTTTGTTGTATTAGTGAATAATTTATAACCTACATGTGGTACAAATCTTGAATTATGTTGTAGCTCGTATCTATTGTTGATAAACTGAATAACAAACAGTTGTTACAAATTCAGAATTTTTCTTATACCTATAAGCTTTTGTCATCGGCGTCTCGCTCACGTGAATTTCGTGGTTTGCGGCGTCCTAGGTGAGCAACAGAACGCTGCACGGCGCGATGCGATACATAACACGCGACGAGACGCCGGCAACATAGGCCACAAGTTATTACATTTGATACTTAGGCATAGCAAACGCGTACCGCGCTGCCTTGCTGCTTTTGACGCTCATAATAAGAAAGAAAGACGTGTGTGAGGATGTGGTGGATGTTTTTACTCATCACGCAAAATCCACTATTTCGATGAAACGACACGGATTGCCATAATATTTATCAGTTGACCCGGAAAAGAATGAAAATATAATATATTTTATTCCGAACTAGCTGTTGCCCGCGGCTTCGCCCGCGTTACTTTGACTTAGATGAAAAGTTCTTTTTGTGTTCCAAACTGTTTCCTGTGTTCCAATCTTCGATTTTTATACGTCTACAGAAAATGCTCATCAGATTAACCAAGTTTTGCTAAGGCGCCATTTCCGTATATGTTATAGTGTAGCTGGTCTCTTGAAGTTATTTATCAGATGTTCCAGATCTTCAATTTTTATACGTCAGCAGAAAATGCTCATCAGGTTTAACGATTTTTGTTAAGGCACCATTTCCATATTACTTAAAGTTTAGCTGTTTTGTTATGGTTCTTCATCAGGTGTTCCAGTTTTCAAAATGAATTATAGCCTATATGTTGCCCAGGCTTAATAGCTATACAACAAAAAAAGTTTCATTAAAATCCGTCCAGTAGTTTTTGCGTGAAACGCGTACATACATACAGACAGACAAGAAATTCAAAAAATTTTTTTTTGCTTTCTATTGTTCTTTTTAGGTCTCCCTCTATCCATTTCAGTCAAAAATATTAAATGTACAGACAAAATATTTTTACTGTATTATTATAAACTACATTTATTCTTACCTGTCCTATCATGTAAACAATCTTACCATGTCTTTTTATGATTTTACAACAATATAAATTAAAATAGCCTTTTTAGGAAATTACTTTCGGAGTTAATAAATGTTTTACTTCAGAATGTTTATGTTTGATCTAATATTTGATTTATTTTCAACAAAATTCAATAAAAAGTACTGTGAAGATTGTTTACATGATAGAACTGGTAAGAATAAATGGATTTTATGTATAGATTTGATACTACGAAGTAGTACATTTTTGTTTATTGTATCCTGTACCGTTTTACCAATCGTGTACACTTAGCTCTTTAATCTCAGTTAGAGAGCTAAGTGAGATTATCACTATGCTAGTAACTCACGTGATTGTTCCAGTGAGTCTAGAGGACACCTCAATGAGAAAGTGGCCTCTTGATTGTGTCGCGGTTTTAGGTCACTGGAGTTTCAATATATTTTGCTCACTTGAGCCCCACAGATCGAATCTCGTTTCATCTTCATCATTGAATGATTTTTGAGGTTTTTGACTTTGTGATAACTGGACAGTGGTGATTTATGGACGAGTAATGACCATCTCGAGTGACTGACATCAAAATTTGTTACAGCATAGTCAAGAGGTTAGGCGCTCAACTTGAGTCCAACTTTGAGTCGGCGCACGTTTGAATCTGATGCAGCGCAAATGTACCTCAAATTGCATCAATTATCTTTTCTGGTTATTCATATGACAAATGCAAACCTTATGGTTATATAACATGCATATTTTGAAAGTGATGTCATGGTGAATGCAAAATTAATCTATTTTGAGTTTTTCCATTCACCAGTTGAGTGAATATGAATAACTACCTTTTCAACCTTTAAGCTGCTGACTGTATACATAGTAGTCATTTTGATGTTACAAAAAATAGATGAACAATAATTTTTAACAAAAGAAAATTGCCAAGTTAGTTAATTCACAGAAATTTCACATATTTTAAAAATATAAATTATTATTATAATTTTATATATTATAATAATAATTTAAAATGTGAATGACCTTAGTATGAGAATACATTTGAAAATTACAAGGATCGTCTGGGGACTGGTCCGTGTGAACGCCTACAGAAAATTTCTATGGAAGATTTATTTTAGGAACTTATCTTGATTGGTTAAGACAGGCTCTACAGCGCGAAAATTTTACTTATATTTAGATAATCATTTGAGGATTTTGTTAGAACTTGTAAATGTTGAGTTTTCTATCAGGTATGTTTTGTTGACATTACTTAAGTATTTATAGAATTAGCGGAAAACTTGGACGCAATAATAAATCGATTTGAATTGCCCCATAATAGTATAATTTTACTACTAAAATCTTAATCTTTTTTGACGAGATAAAATTTTAAAAAATATATAAATTTTTATCTTTGTTCATCATGCGGAATTACGGGAGCTTATAAGAAAAGTTCTCGAGTGGCGACCACGAACCGGAAAACGTAGTGTTGGCAGGCCTCCCACTCGGTGGACCGACGACCTGGTGAAGGTCGCGGGACGCGCATGGATGCGGGCAGCGCGAGTGAGTGCGTTGTGGAAATCCTTGGGGGAGGCCTTTGTCCAGCAGTGGACGTCTTTCGGCTGAGAGAGAGAGAGAGAGACAAGTTGTGAAATATAAAAGAAAAGTCCAGTTTTAAAAAGTTGTGTTTATTTTTAGAGGAAGCGTTGATATATAAGCGACAATTAAACCAAATTCCATTATCTTAACCTACCTTAACATTATTCAGGCAAGTACTTAAAGCATTTTTATAATATTACTAACATCCTTTTATTATTTAGTCTCCCAATGTCTGCTTCGACAGCTTGACTTCCAAGGCAAGTTCGGTGTTATAACTACCTATCTATAAAGTTAATTATATATGTACAAAAATCGGGTAAGTTTATCATTAGAACTATATTTTAACTTAAACATACAAACAATAGAGTTATCATGATGAATGATGAAAAACAATCGAAGAAAATATACTTAATTAGATCTATTGAAAATAGGTAAGTATATGATCAGAAGACATCTCTGTTCGATCGAACTTGATTTATTATCACAGGTTTTTGACGAATTTTATTTAGTAAGAATAAAATTAAAGTACTAATAGCTACTTATGAACTACACTTAAAAATAGTTACTGGCAAAGATAACGGTAGTATATGAACTATAACTAAACAAATACACACTGTTTTGAATGAGTTTCCCCTAGCCACTAGTATTTCCTATCTACTAAAGGTGGGATGATCATTTATTACATTTAGTTTTTAATTAAAATGACATATAGCCATCCCAACAAGATAAGTACGTGCAAAATGTTTCTAACCACTCAATTAGGTAGATATTTGAAACTCGTGCAAGGGTTACGCCAATGTGTACATATAGAGCTAAATGAACCAATCTTGGAAAATTACGTGAACGAATTGTGGCAACTCCTGCCCTACTTTTAAGACAACTTTATTCCTTCCTCGTTCAGTTTTCTTACGACCTCAGGGCAAATTTCCTTTTCACGAAATTTATATCCGCTAGAAATCACCTCCTTGGCAACAACGAAGTTTTTCCTAAGTGATTCGAGCCAAATTGTGTAAGAGTAATCGGGCCAGATGCCGCCGTATCTCTCCGGAAGGTGGTCCGGGTGGATGTGTTTGTGTAAGGAAGTGACGTCATATCCGTGGAAGAAGATTTTCGAGCGCATGCTTTCGGTGAGGAACGGCTTGAACATGCTGTAGATTTTGTCGAAGAGCCAGGAGTGGTTGATGATGTGGATCGCGTGGGTGATCGCCGGGAAGCTGGACTGAAATGTAAATAAGACAATATGTAATTTATTACTAGGTACATAATTTTTGTATTTTTATTTGTATGTTAAGCTGGCAACGTGTTTATGGTATCCTAGAGCCGTTATTGCCGCTTATTACTTACGACTGAAGAACTGATTTTCAGCAAGTAATTCTACTTTTCATTAATGACCATTACGCCGTTGTCCATGGCCAGCGGTGATCACTTTCCGCTTGCTCGTTTGCCGCCCCATGTTTTTTTTTTTTTTTTTTGAAGATGGGTTTGCTCTTTTTTTATGTTATAAAAAAACCTTTCGGTCACTTTCGAAGTTTCCAAATAATAATAATTTTTCTGTTTTCGAAACTCGTTACTAATTAAGAAAAATAATTATGTTTCCGAAACTGGGTTGTTTGTGTTTTTGAAACCAGTTTCTAAATTTTCTAATACAGAAAAAATTGTATGTTTCCGAAACCGAGACTTTTTCTCTTTTCAATAACAGTTTAACTTCCTTACAAGGCCTTTCGAATGGACATTAGGAATTTAGCTATGAATGTACTTTATACAGGGTTACTAGTAAGTCGACCTACATCCGGTGAGACAGACACCACAGCCATGGATAAATGAAAGTACTAACCACCAAGAGCTTCACAATCCGAGCAGCGACGGACGGCGTGATCTGCCAGGCGTGCTGGGTGCCGATGTCCTCCAGGTCAAAGATGGCGATGCCTCCGAGGATCTGTGTTCTTTGCTCCAACATGCCTAGCTCCAGCGCCATGATTGTGGCCTTGAATATATCTTCCACTGGTACAGATTTGGGGTCCCAACATCCTGTATATAAGCAAATTTTTTAACATTATTAAATTCCATATTGAGCTATTATATAATGTTTTATAGCGTTAGTTTAGTCTTTATACAGCATAGACTTTGTAATTTCAGTTTCAAATATATTTGCCCTTTACTAACCTGGTAGCTATACGCTTGAGATTCAAATATAAATGTAATTAAACTTTGCAGTTTTGAACTATTGACTAATTTCAGTGAAATACATTCGAATTTAGAACAAGGTGACACATCACCTAGATACTACTACAATTTTATCTAAAAACTTACAATATCCATAATATACTTAATTATCTATATTTT
>JAEMBS010000443.1:0-25000 GCA_018467065.1 Ephestia elutella
CGTGCGTAAGACTTTTCAATACGATTGGTGAGACCCGCTTCTGGGAGGCCAACGTACTGATCAGCACCCACAGTAGTTACACAACACTGATGCTTGAACGTTTTATAGAAGTTTGTTTCGATAACTCTGATGTGCAGAGATGCGATAGTTCGGATACAAAACTGCTGTTTTACGCAGTCCTGTAGTCGTTTAAGATCTCAGTGTCCCTGTACTCCGTGTACAGTGTGTGCGCCTTCTCAATTTAACTGGGGGTTCTCGCTTGTGAGAGGCCAGCTAAACCGATTCGCCACTGTATTAAGAGATACAAAAAACACTAAGCTCTTACCTCTCGAAGGACCAAATGTACGAGCCACAGTTTGCAACCCGTACGGTTAAGTTATAGTTAAGTTAGTTAGAGTGCACTTTTAGATAAATAGTTAGATATAAATCAAAGATACGTGTTGACGGCTATGCGTTTATTTTCGTACACTAAAGTTATAAGTACAGAATGCGGCGACGGCGGCCGAAAGTAGGTTCGCGTACACAGCATATTTACTATGTACGGTTTTGTCTCGTACAGGGTGTTTAGACGTAAACAGGTGTATATCATCTGTCTGTTGCATTAGATGAATCAGAGGATAAGATTTTGTTCAAAATACTAAATTCAAAATATGAACTGTTAAGTAAATTTTAAGTATAGCGGAAAACTCAGTAGTCAGATAATAGGTATTTGTCAACAAAATACTCTTAGTATTTTGTTTGAAGTGTTATTGAAGTGTAACTTGAATTCATTGTGTGTACTCCACAATTCTGGTTCCTAAGCTGTAAGCAAACTTTGTCTCGCTCCGTAATCCTCCTTGTTAACACAATTTCAAAATGTTTGATAGGTATTGATTTTGAATTAGGTACTTTTGATTTTCGTACGCTTCAGATAATTGCGTTTTGTGCAAATTTATGCAAAAAAGAGGATACCTGTTTATTTTTCTTTTACTACAAATACCTTTTAAAATGGTTGAGTTGTAGACGGCAAACAACATAATATTCATACGTTTCGATCGCTAAGTACATCTGTTTGTGTGTTTTTAACTTTTTACTATTAATAGTTAACCTAAAAAATATATTATATTGAGTAAAATTTTTGAGATGCAGGCATGTATTTTTAATTAAAATTACATATTCATATCATATCAGACTACATACCTGACGTAAGTGGTCCAAATCTGTCTTGTTGCCGAGCAACGCGAGCGGCATGGCGGCAGGCGTGCCCGCGACGCCGTGCGCCGGGCTGCCGGACTGGGGGGCGCGCTTCAGGGTCTCCAGCACCTCAGTGGCGTACTCGAAGCTGCTGCGGTCCGTCACGGCGTACACCAGCAGGCACGCGTCTGCCCATTGGATCTATGACAAAGAATAAACCTTATTTAATAAATCCGGAACTTTGGATTTGGTGTGGGTGACATTTTACGACTGATGTTTGTTATCATGCAAAATTTACCGAATTCCAATAAAATGGCATAAGTACGGGTTGAAAAATACCGGGAATAGTATGTAGGGTACTTTTCATACCGAAATTCTTACAGGAGCGAAACCCCGTAGTGCAGTGTGCAGCTAGTAATAAAAATAAGTGAAATGGTAATGAAATAATACTGGTAGGGAAATTATGGTTCAAAACAAAAATAAGTGTGAAATAGGAGTAAAACATGCAATAATTTGGCATTGACTGATGTTCCGAGGAGTCTCACGATGCCAAATGTGTTTTGCACGTGATATTTAAGGTGAATTCGCACATTGTTTTTTGATTAAAGAATTCATGTAAATATTACTTCTGGATTTAAAACAAATATTATGGTTAACAATGTCCAAATAACTATGGAACTTTCCATCAGGTACGGGGCTGCAGAATTCGAAATCGGTGGGGCGATGCTCTCAGGCAATTCAATTGAACAAACAAAACGGCGATATCTAAAGCATCTTAAAAGATTTCAGTTTATTTAAATTTTAATTTCAATTCGTCTCCGTGCTCCATTAGAACTGTCTCGAATTCCTATCTGGAACTCAAATAGTCTGTTACTATGCCTCAGAGTTATTTGAACTAACGTTTAGGATTTCTTTATACGTAAATGCTGTGATTTTATACAAAATTAGTTAAATCATAAAATAGTTAGTCGACGTAAAAGACTAGACAATGTTTGAGATTAATTACTGAGTTGGTGCCAAGAATTCGCGTTAAAATTGGCCGCGCGGATTCAGCGGCCGCCCACGGATCCTATGCTTGGCAATGGTGGTCCGTGTTATCATAAGTTAAGAAGATTACAAAAACAATAACATCATAGGTACAATCGTATACCATTTATAGGCAGGTTCCACGTATCCTATGATTGGCGATGGTTGTTTGGTCAATGTTATCATTAGACAAGATTACAAAAACAATACATATCGTATCCCATTTATAGGCGGTGGCATTGTTGTTGCTTTTTATTAAAATAGGTATATTAAGGTAATGATTTTTAACTTATTAATGATGTTTAATATTAATTGCCACACATTTTATAAAATAGTATCACAGTAGAAAATGTATCATTAGCTCCGTTCATTATATGGATGGTCTCCGCAACCTGATATTTATTATTTGACTTCCTCTATATGGGCTCTTCAATAAGGTATAATGGTCTGCCGACCCTGTTCTCATATTACCGGTCGCCAAGCCAACGAGACGGCCACTTGGCGACAGATCTCGCGACGAAAGATCAATAGCCGATACTGTCGCACTTAGCAACTGCTTCTCAGTTAAAACATACAGGGCAGGGCTACTGGTAAGTCGACCTACATCCATTGAGAGGTGTTTGTATTGGTCAAAACATATTGTTTTTATAGGGGGTCCTATTGCCTTATCCAAAAGTTAACCGTTTCAGAGATATTTCACGTTTTAGATGTTTTAAGAAAAAAGGCACTTTTGCGTAGATTTTGTCTTGTATTTCTTTTTTTTTATCCTACCTAGTTTTTGTAAATGATTTTATTATTACAAATGTTTAATCTAAACAATTTTGGAAAGAAAACTAAAATCTTTAACGAGGAAATGGATAATTTAGCCTTATAACCCGTATTTTGTTAATATTTTTTTCTAGGACCTGTATAGTACCTATTAATGACGCGTAAAAAAGTAAATGAAAGACGCAAAAATGTTGCCAGCATACAAATTAGATGATTTTATTTATGCTTTGTTAATAACACTGTAAATATTATTGATTAATCACCGCTAGCAGTGCACGCGAGCAGGTCACTGGAGCGGGTTCAGTTCGACAGTATTCTGCCTCTAGCATTATATTCCGACGATTAACCTACTTGGAAGATCATAAAGCGGGTTCAGTCTACGTTTTATTTAACGTTTGTTTGCGGAAGGCACACCGCGATCGTAACTTTGATTTGTATGCAGTGCTGAACTGAGCCGATACCGCGTGTTATCATAACATGTAACAAATATGTAACGAGTTATTATTTTGAACTCGATCCCGTTTGAAACGAGAACGTTTTATTCGAATTGTACTAGGTTAGTAAAACGTAGCATTGTTAACTACCTAGAATATCATAACTCAGCAATGTTTACGCCACTTTATGTCTTTCAGTTTATGGTTGATAAAATAATAAAGCCCAACAATATGTTTTATTTTAGATGAATAACAGTTTTGTGAACTGGTAAAACATATTTGAGATGCCAGTACAAATCCTACTCATATAAATATATTTACGAGTTTACATGAAGTAAGTAAATGTTAATAAGGTCTTTCTACAATTTTTTTAAATAGGTAAGTGATTTGTATTTAGCTGACAAAACATCAAAGTATCATATTCCTGTCCACCAACGCACCAAAATTGCTCGAAATAAAAACTCAAACCAACCTTGTTGTTATTTTTGTGATAGCACAGACATCCTTAATCTCCCAGTGATTTAGTACGCGTATTATTGTTTAACCCACAGAGGTCGGCTCACATTTGTATAAACTGAGCCAGCGAAGGTGAAAATGGAGGTTTTCTGACAAGGTCTGATAGAATTGCATTAACCTACATTCTAATTCACCAGTTTTATTTGTAGATCCTTTGAAACCGGAGTCAAAGCGAAGGTAACAGTTAACGAGTAAATAAAAACGTCTCAATGTAAGGACCAAAGTACGTATAATTTTCAAGATCAGGCAAGATAAACTTCGCTGCGTTTGGATGATTGGTGATTGATGATGGAAAATGATAATAACATGCTCGTTTTGATGATTGGTGATTGATGAAGGAAGATGGTTATTACCTGCTCAGCTGGGAATTTATCGGAGTTCGAGCCTGACACGTCGATGACTTCTAGCTCGACTGGCGTACCGTTTATAGGCACTGTCTGTCTATACAGCAGATCTGTTGAAAATAATATAATATGTCAGTTCTATATAACTATGATATTAACAGGACTTAGCATTAAATTAAGCCCATATGACAGTTCTCATTTCATTAATTTTTAATTTAAAGAAACAAGTTTTATTTACCTGTATTGGAGTGGTATTCTCCGATATATCTTCTTGTCAGATAACGGACAATTAGTGCTGTAACAATAAAAACAAATGATAAAAGTAGCACTTCAAAGTCTCTCACATATAAGAGACAGCCTTTGAATTTCTTTGAACTTTGTTAAAACGCATAACAAAATGATCTAATTATAAAGAAGAATGAAGCAAAGATCAACAAGATCTGTATGTTGGCTGTCAGAGATCGCCTGAAAAATTACGCGTACAAAAATAGCTGTCCATCAAATCATAGCTGAAATAGTAGCTCCGATGCAACACTCATTGATTTTTCTCGTCATATCGAGATATATCAAGCACCTTTCAGCTAGGACGCTATGATTTGACGGACAGCTATTTTTGAATGCGTAAATTTTACAGGCAATAAAACGACTTATAAACTTATACAAGGACTGACTTAAAGAATTTCATAGCAATTTCAATTTCACGTTCATTTTTCAGGTTGTATAACGTTCATAATTGAAATATTCGAGCGAGTTTTCCAAGTATTGTCATTAAAGTAAGGTTTCAGGGTATAATTGGAAACATGTCGACTGGCTGGGTCGACATTTAAGTAATATTGTATCAAAAATTTCAAAAATAATGAATTGGATTCAAAATGTTGGTGTTTTTAATACGCAATAAAATATATCAAAAGAGAGTTACTTCTTGATGACGGATGAAATCAATTAGATTAAGACAACTTTGAGGAATTTAGGTCGCGTTAGAGATGTAAGATTTGCGAAAATTTATATTAGAACTGTACAAGAGTTGTTTTTATGTAAGTAATTTGCTCTATTTATAAAAGATGAATTACGTCGGTCGTTTTTTTCTGTATTTTCTTACCAGACTTGCCAACACGGGAGCTACCAATGACGGCAATTCGTACACGCGGCAAATTCGCTCGCTCGTCCCTCATTGTGAACTGATGTATTGGATCTGAAACAAAGAAAAGGTATTATATATTTTTTTATATCCAAGACAAGTAAATAAATAAAATAGTAGGGTTACATAATGCTCACTAAATAAACGGTCCGAAACACGGCATGATAAAACAAAATATTTTAAATTGGTAAGAAAACTATATACAAAGATCGTGACGACTTGTTGATTTGCATACTATGACGATGTGTAGTTCATTTCCAATTCGGATAGACTGTCGTCATTGAACTCGTATCGCATCATACGCCACTCTCAGAAATCACGTCAGTGGTACTATGTAACGTGTCCAATAGACTTCCCTTATGTACACATATGAATCCTAGTTTATTTCTAACCATTGCTTTGGGTTGTTTACTGTTTTTGTTGTTATTTTGATCAAAATCACCGACGCCATATGTTTTCGTGTTAAATTATAAAATAATGTTGCGATCAAGACGCAGGATGATTTAACTATTTATGAAAACAGAGTTTCCAATCACTGAACTTTTCCGTTACGATCAACATAAAATCCTAACTATGAATCTTTAATAAATTTACATGAATAAATCATTGTAGATTATGAACATGCTAGCCGTAAACATAAACAGTTGTATTTGTGGAGGAGATTTCAGAAAGAAGTCAGTGATTTTGTAAAAGCATTGATACCCTCGTTAAAGGACAATTAAGAAGGTGCTGGATTAATAATATTGTCTAAATATAAATTTATAATGAAGGGTTAAATGAAAATTGTTACAAATATAATATGTAATATCACGTGTTGAACACATATCACTTATTGACTAAACCATTAATTGTGTACAAGTACTTAATCTAAATTTGAAGCTCATTAACGTAAATCTTGGTGAGATAAGCGGCGCGGGCGGCGTTTTGTTCCTCCTATCTCCTTCCATTCATTAGCTGATGACGTCCGACCGTAATGCTGCGCAGCGCGTCATTGGGACAGCAATTAAGAATCTTTAAATTACACTTCATTCATGAATCAACAGAACTCTATCCTGCAGATGTTATCTTATAAGGAGTCCTGTAGAATTACCTGATATTAGAGTGAAAGTTGGAATCAATATTCTAATATTCAGTTATCTAGATTCAATAGTATTAACGTAATATGTGTCAAAAATTGTGGTTCGCCCCTTCTGACTTGTACCTTTACATAAAAGTGCCTCCCGGTTTTCACTTTTAACCTTCTTAACAAGTCTATGCGACAAAGATAAATGGCATTATTTATTAGACTTATTACTTGCCATCGTAAACTTTATAGAAAGGTCATTATTTATTAGATTTATTACTTGCCATCGTAAACTCTATAGAAACATTAACTATTCCATTTAAATATTTGCAGTGCTGAAAACTTTTCCATGGAAACTAAAATATTGACACAGAATGTTCAATAAAATTAAAAATAGCAACCGGTTCGATCGAGCCATTAATCAAATGCAGAGTGAGCCGAAAATAATTGGGGTACCTTTGTTTATGGATAGTTTTATTTTTAATTTTCCGAGCAAAAGCTGCGTTGCTTCGACGTTCGTATGACAGGAGCTCGGTGAGCCATGCGGGGCATTTTTATTTTTAGTCGCTGCGTCAGCCTACACGCTGGTTGAATAACCCTATGGAGAAAACTGACAATGTGATATCCTGACAATATCATTATAATAAAAGACCCATGAAAGTGTAGTAATTATGCTTTTCTAGTATTTATATTAAAATTTACACCTCACCTCACCTACCTTGTGAATACAAGCTTTTATTCTTATCAATAATATTATTAACAAAGCTAAGTATTTTCAAAATTCTGTGGCACTATAACATGAGTTTAATAATAATAATAAAGAAAATATAACAAATACTTCAGTATCAAAAATATTACAAACAAGATACGTACCTAGGTGCCTTGTACTTATTTGTTTTGCTCTCGTTTGAATCATATTGAATTCGAGGCGGGATTAGCATCCATCGATGCGTATTGCGTATTGAAATACGATTGTTTACATCGGTACTCCCATTATATACACATGTGTACATGAATCAGTTAAACCGTGGACACGTGGCAGGTGTCCTTTGGCACGTAAACAAGTGCTCGTAACGATACAATCACAGAGGTCGCAACCCTTTGACCCCTCACCATTACTTTAGAAGCTTTTGAACTTATCCCTTGATTTACTTGGAAAAACATCTTGAGTAATAGCTATTGTTATTTCTTCATCATCATTTGATTTGAATAATTTTGTATTTCTCGCCGTTTCAATGTAAACAATACCATTATCATCTACGTAAAATCATCCAATTTTATGAAATTTTCTACAGCTATAGGCATTTATTTCATAACTTCATGACACTTTTATTCATTCAATGATTTGACCAGCATTTTATATTAAATTATCAAACTCCTGACGCAAACTGTCTCGGACAGCTGCGATTTGTAGAGGACACGTTTCATCGTACTATCATAAAAACAGAAAAAAACGCTACTTTTTTTACGTAATATTTGATTATCAACAGTTTGATATTACGTCACTAGAAACAAGAATACAGATAAAGATGATAAATTAATAATAAAAACTTAAAAAAACAGCTTTTATTTAAACGCTCTTAAAAGAAGGAAATACTTAAATACATTTTACTTTCATTTAACTTGTTATATAAAAGCTTTTAAAAAGAATAAAGATGATTAAGAAGATAATGATGATGATGGAGATAAAATAATGAAAAAATAATAATAATGCTATGTTAATTTAGACATGGAAACAGTAGGCTTACACGAGTTTAATTTATAGGTATCATGTGTTCATAACCTGATAACGTTGTTGTATACAGCCTTTAATAAATTGTTATCTACTTGCAGGTTTATTAAAGCCTGAATATTATTGATGTTACTTTAGCAAGTAGATTTAATATTTTTTGATGAAATAGTGTATCTTCTTACACTAATGACTATCTAGAGAGGCTCTTCATATTATGTGATCTACCGCTTCTGACAAAACATATCATAAGTTTCTAACGTTACTGTATAAACTGAAAGAGTAATTATTGATAGTTTTGGAAGCTACAGAGGTTTCGTCGTTGCTAACTTTGTTTTTATTTAGAAAATAAATATTTTATTATCGGCACCACTTCCGCGGCTTTTGAATTTTAGCGTTCTTTGAGCGCTTGTTTGAAAAAGTGCGTCTGGCGTTTTGGTGACAAGCGCGATCGTCTTTATTTATGATTGGCGCCAACAATAATACCGCCCGGCGCGACTTGCGACGAACCAGAAATATCCAGTGTGAAAACTTTTTCATATGACGTTCGAACTTCATGATTGCTTTAACTATAACTCGCTTCCTGTCTGGATCGAACGTGATTAGTAAATTAATTTATACCTGATGACAAACGACCGTTTTAAACTTTGAAAGATAAAAGCAAAATAGATTTAAAGTAAATGTGTACCTAAATGTTGCACTTGGTGTCTCAAGTAAACAAACCAGCAGTAATTCCTCTAAATCACAGACCTGACATGTGTCATCGAGTGTGGTAATTAATATGATATGATGCAAAAATTATAGTTTTTCATTCCTACCCTGATTTTGATAGGTAACCTCATTTATAACACTGTAATACGTAACTCGCCAATTCCATAAATTTAGATGCCCAGTTAGTATCGTGACGTTACGACAATATGTTTCGGATTGAGTACATTGTTCACGTTGGAAATAAATAGGAATGTCTCATTGTGTATTTATGAGTAGGTAGCGTGTAAAGGGAAATCAATTTTGAGCGCAACGTGTGTTGCCCGCTCCTCATGTTGTATCGAAGGCAAAATAACCTTATCATAGAAGGATATCTGTATCCTTTAACTGAAATATCAAATAATTTGCAATAGCTGTAAAAGGTTACTAAGTTGTAGGTACCAATGTTATTATAAGACCATTATGTACACTTAGTTGGCAAATAATTAAATATGATATTAAATATCTCTTCGGGGTTATGTCAATTTGCGTATTTGTCCGTATATATTTATTTAGGATATCTTATGTTCTTTAAAACTTTAGTAGGTCACAATAATTTTAGTATTATTCAATAGCAAACAGTGTACAGAGTGGGCATCCTTGTCAAGATTTGGTGTAGCTGTACCTGTCGTTTGCACTATGTGCATACCTGTTCGGTATAGTACCTATAGGTAGCCAAAATGAGAAATAGTACTAAAATTGATACTTTACAATAAATGTGTTTATGAATAGTGAATACACTATTCCCTATTTTTTCCACTATTTTCGACAAGCTATGTGTACTATAGAACTAACTTATGTGGTTTGATTTGACATCGTACAATGCAATACTTCTACAATTCTTTATTTGTACTGATGTGTGACTGGTCCAGACAAAGTCACGTTAAACACACACATTCTTATCCGAATTTCGCCCTTAATATTACCCTGTGTGCAATGCCCTTAGAATAACTTTGTTTACTTGTTGTACTCTTCTAGGGATTCGCAAAATAAATTGCGTTTCTTTTCAGTTATTCCAGTCTTTTGCTTGTTATGTAAGAAATAAGTGTTTACAAATTGTCAAGCGTAAGAATGTAACAGTCAGCGGCGTAGCTACACCCTTCGGGGCCCTGAGGAAGATTCATCGGAATGGCCCTGCCTCGCGACGACAAAAAAGGCTTTCTTCTAATGCCTGATGAGCAATGTCTTTTTCCGACTCTGAACCACCTGAGGCGCCACTGTAAAGTGTTACGCCACTGGTTCAGGGCTCTTTTGCCCGGGGTCCCTCTACGGCTGGTACGACGGTAGCTACGCCCCTGGTAACAGCTTTATATTCCCGGACATTTTTTAATAAATGGTGGAATTGTATAAAAATATAAAGGAAAATATTGTAATGCAAACGCCTGGCATGGACGACGTAATTCCGCCACCCACGTAATAATCGTATAAATGTCAGAGTTCCTAAGACCTCATCGAAAACTTTGCGACCGCCAGATAAATTCTAGGCTGACCCAGTTTTGTTCTACTTATTTACAGGATTTTCGGGTTATCTTTTGGAGGAGGACCGTAAAATAATCCTACACGCGCTTTGTGCGAATTTCGGGTCAACTATATAGATAGTCGAATCAGGCCCTTGATTCTACAAATTACAAATGTTGATGTCGTGCCTCAGTTGTGTCTCAAAAGCCAAAGAAATCGTAATAAAACATAGAAGTCTTACAGAGATCGTGTCACTTTATTTCAATTTCTTTGGCTCTTGAGACACAATTGAGACACGATATTGACATTTGTAATTAGTGGAATCGGCCCCCTGGTTGGTTGTATTTGATATTGATATTATTGATGATGACTGGTTTTTGATTTAAAAAACTCTGTATCATATTAGATAGGTGTAGTATTAGAAGTATAAAGGTTTATTTTCTGAGGATGTGCATGTTTTATATTATAGTACATACACTTATAGGACATACATCAGTAACACCTTAAACTTATATTACATATATCTACAAGACACTATATCATTGCTGATATAAAATAAAAGTACCTATCATACCAAATATAAAAGAAAAAATTGACCTTAAAACGCGGGAAAATTATGAGACCATCGGGGAAAACATCCGATATAATGAGCACTATAACTTTAAACAAAGGTTATAAAAGCACTGGTGGAATTAATTAAGCAATTTGTTAAGAGATAGTGAAAGGATAGCTTTACGTGGGCGTGTCTAGTGGCTGCTGGCCGATGGGTTGGCAACACGGGGGCGGACTGGATTTGTGAAAAATTGTCTACAATCATCATCAATCAATCAATACATATGATAAAACTGTTATTAGGGAAAAAATATGAGGGGTCTTTATCGGGCCAATAGAAGCCAAAACGATTTTTCTAGAATTGCTGTCTATTTGTCTGTATGGTTGTACGCGCATCATGCAAAAACTACTGGACGGAATTTGATGCGGTCTAACTCAAAATCTGGTGTGGGTTTCATCTTAATACGTCACTTCGAACATGAGAGTTACACTTTAGATGTATAGATTTGGAATATTACTGTGATCGAAGCTTAGATGCCACAGTGTAATAAGAAAATATGAATAATCTTCGAAAAGACTTAGCATTTATAGTATCTTTACAATAGTAGAGTCAATATGTAAATTTAAACTCATTCTGCTTCAGTCAGTCATTTAAAGTAAAACATAGTTAAAACTTAAAGTGATGCTCATATTATATTCATTTAAATTTAAAAGGGTTAGATATTCCACAAATACATATAAATTAAATTGGGTGGCTGCTCTGTGAGTTTGTATTTTGTAATCATATTTCAATTTTGTGCACAGCTAACGTAGGGAGGTAATACGACCATGAGTGATCTGCATAACTTCCATCATCATCTCTATTTTACGTTTAAAAATTTCTAACATCGTGTACACGGTTCTGCAATATCCTTCAAGGTCTCCCTACTCTCCAAGGCTCCGTTAGAGGGCAAGTCCTTGATGTAAATTGCCGAGTCACGCATAATAATCCCGGTTGGAGGCTCGAAGGTCAGCATTTAAGGTCCTGGGCCTTGGGTGACGTCATGACACTACCACTGGAGGAAGGCCGGAATGCATGTTACATAATTCGTCCTTCCGCCTTCCCCTTGAAACAAGATCAGTGCTAATTTCATAGAAGTGATCACGCATAATTTATTTCTGAATTGCTACAAAGTGTTACACAAAGAATAAAGTTAAAGTACGCCGTTTGTTACTAGTTACCAGGAATTGTGCGGGTAAACGCTCATCTTTTAAGAATAACAAGCCAGCGATAATAAACCTACTTACACGTGTTTAGATACCCCATTCTCTCATGAAAAAACCCGTGCTCAATTTTTATAATTACAGTAACAATGAGATAAAAGCCGCTAGCGAAATTGTTACATGTTTTGAATTTTGAAATGTTTGTCTCATAAAACTGTGGCTTTAGGAAAATTTTTGTGTTTTCCTAATTTTTATTTCTAGTCTTTATTGCGCTTTGTTATGACAAACTCGATGCTTCCGCGACCTAAAATAGTGAGTGTTGACGAATATGACATTTTCACTTAGATTTTCTCGAACATTAATCATTCTGGAGACTTATCCCGAATACGCCAAAACTAACTGTCTATTATAGTTTGAAAGACGAGACTTTGTAATATTAAGTATTAACTGATTAATGTGACTTGTTTCAGGTTGTTCGTCCCGAGAGCGATCCTCGAGTCATCGCTCTCGGATAAGCAAACAGTTCCAACTATTTAATTGCTATTTGATTGTACCTTCTTTGATTGAGGACATTGTACCGTCACGTTTCTTACAGTAAAAGTCTCAAAATTTTCAGTTAATGTCTACTCATAGACTGATGTGGTTGAGTAATTAGGTAATAAATCAGTTAGCAATTAGCAATTTTAAATAAAAATAAGATTTGTGAGTAAATCCTAGCTCACCGAAATCTTGCATGAATGAAATGTGAAGGTTCATGTTATTTTGGTCGTTTACAAATATCCTCGCGCCGCGACCTTAGCGGCAAACATAGGATGTTGATACTAAACGCACGGATCGGTGCTTACCTAGTTTATGTTAGTTACGAAACACCAGCACCGACCAGCCAATCTACTGCTGCTGTTTCATTCATTTACGAACCAGAAATATCACGATACAATATACATAAAGTTCGTTTTTTCATAATTGTCCTATTATGTAAACAATCTTGCCATGTCTATTTATGATTTTACAATGATAAAAATTAAAATAGACTTTTTAGGAAATTACTTCCGTGGTAAATAAATGTTTTATTTTAGAATGTTTAGGTTTGAACTAATATTTGGTTTATTTTCAAAAAAATTCGAAAAAAGTACTGTTAAGATTGTTTACCTAATAGGACAATTAAGAAAAAAATGGAGTTTACATAGAATTGAATTTGAAATGCCTCGAGATATTATGTACTATGTTGAAATGTAACGTGAATCTTCTATCGCGGGATTTTTTTTCTTAATATTGTATTCATATCTATTGTAATCATATTTAAGTATGAATGACAATAACAAACATAATAACAAACATAAAATATATGTTGTTACTCTTAAACTGGTCGTAATTATATAGATAATATTTCATAAACATCTCTTGTTTTTAGAATGATAGTAGTAAAATTTTAATGAAATTTCCACTTTGAAGTTGACATCCTGTCACTGTCAGTAAAGCGCAGCAGCGTGTAATATATTCGTCGATAGAATGTCAAGAATGTTAAATAGTTTTTACAGCCGCTCGATACCCTTCAGCCAATGTATTTGTTGTAAACTTGACCCATTTACACCTAACAATAAACTTTAACCCGGTTATGAGTGTTGGCAACACCGGCTGACTCATATGAGTTGTTGCGAAGCCTAAAATTAGGATAATGAGAGTTTCCAAGTGAATTAAAGTTTTGACACGCTCGTCCTTTGTCTATTCATACTGAGAATAAAACTTGCTATCTCTCTAGTTAATACATAATTATAATTAATCAGGAATTTATAATTGTTGAAAAGTTTCAATAGTGCATTTTAAAAGAAAACAATTCTGCAAATATTGCCGATTTCATCTTCAAAACTATTTAACCGATTTTGATAAACAGTGTCATTCATTTGAGCGTGGTTTTCATATCAAAATCAAATACACATCACAAGTCGAATTGATTCTTTACCGAAGTGTATAAAGTCTATCAGTAATAATATACCACTAAATTAAGCAAATTCTAATGACGCTTCTAAACTAAGTATAGATTTACTTTAAGCTGGTATTCAAAGTGCTCGTAGACAAATTCCTATCGCTTCTCAGACTTGTGGTATTTCGTCTCCTGAACATTTTATAGTTAGATCTATACCGGTTACATTAAATTAAGGTAAGTTTTAAAAGCAGATAATATAAATATGTATATTATATTATATTTATTTAGTATCTATCTTTATTCGACTTTGATTCACAAGTGTAGGTCAAAGGCAGAGATCGCATAGATATATGAAAATTTATGCATGTATTATTTTGTTAAACGCTAATATATATTTTATCCCTTTTATTTCTTTAAGTCCTTCACTTCAAAAAGAATTGAGTATTACCTAATAGCTTTTGTTTCAAAATATTGCCGTCTCGATATTATTGGCTTACGGTAAAGGTGAAACGATCGTAGAGGTGGAGTGCTATTTATAACGAAATAAATATACATTTTTTGAAATAAATCTTGTTGAAGTAGAAGACGAATGGTTTTGGTGGCGACACGGAGTGGCAAATAATTTAAAAAAGTCGCATTAGCAATTTAGCAGTGGCGTGTAATGTGGACGTCAGCAAGCGTCAGCATGCTTGGCATAGTTGGCACGAGGAGCAATGGACTCGCCCGCAATAGTGGCCGTGGCCGTCTGCACTGAACGCACTCGGCCGTTTTACCCTACTGCTACAGAATTACGCATATCTTTCAGTGTTTATGAACATTTTTTATTCTGTCTTTCTAGTGTTTCATGTTATTATTTTTTCTTTCACCTAAGTAACGTTGTTATTTATGACCAAAACTTGCTAAACTCATTCAAGCCGCTTTATTATCAACTAGTAAGGCCGTAAAATGAGGCTATGTTTTTAATTGACGCTTAATCATAATGATAAATTAAGGTATTAACCCAATTTTATTAAGTTCTTGTTAAAAATTGAAAAAGTTGGGAAGAGAGTTTTATACAGACAAACTTTGTCTTGGGCGTTTTTAAAAGGCTGCTTTTAATGTTTTAATTTTCAACGGAAAAGTTTACTCTCGCAATAGAGGTTATAAATAAAAATTGTACCTTAAGTGTTCCCAACTACGTATCACTTTATACATAATACGAGTACATCCCTTTTTAAACCGCTTTAAGTTGTTAATGAAAACCAGAATGCTCGTTTTAAAGGGAATGGAAAATTACCCCCAATTTTATTTAACGAAAAGGCCTGTGGTTAAATTAATACCACTTTGAGTACGATGAAAACAAATGTCATGTATTATCTCGGATTTCTTCATTGTCCCCGCAGTGCTAAAGCTTGTAAGTCAGTTAATTAACACAGAGCTATTTGCGGTGGACCCGACGTATTTACTGCGATTACAATTAAATGGAATCGATGTTACACCCACGTAATCCAGTTGCTAGACTGGTTTCTTGCTATCCAAGAGTACTTTTATAAATTCCTTGTTGTTATCAATTATATTGACATAAGTTTCCTAAAGTTTGATCGCACCTAAGTATATACATAAAAAGGTTTGAGTCTAATATTGTTATTCAATCCTAATCCTAACTAATATTATAAATGCGAAAGTGAGTTTGTTTGTTTATTAGTTCGTTTGTTTATTTGTTTGTTTGTTACCTCTTCACGCTCTAACTACTGAACCAATCTTCCTGAAGAAATTCGCGCGGGCAAAGCCGCGGGCAAAAGCTAGTTCAATATAATTACAAACTTTACACACTAAAGAAATCGTTGTATATGTATATGGCATGAAATCTTTGGAATTAAAGAACGTTTCACGCGCGATTCACATTCCATGAGTTTTCGAAATCTTATCTATATGTATAAACGTTTCCTTTGTTTATGAATGAAAGACAACGTATAGAAAACCTCCATGGTCGAAAAGGCGTGTGTTGGCGATCTGCCAAGCAATCAGCCAGCGACTATCAAACTTTTCTTACGAGGAACTATAAAACCAGATTTGTCCCGTGCATCGTCGCTATGTCTGACATACAAGTAGGTTATCAGCTGGCTCAAATTGTCACATAAACTTAAGAAGAAAGTATGAGAAATAAGGTTAAAATAATAGTACAATAAATACATCGATAGAAGATTTATTAATCTTAGCGGTTACAATTAGGATCGAAATTAGGAAAAAACTATTTTTTAAGCTTTTTATGCTTTTTCACAATTTTACGATTAACATAAGAATACAAGTACATAGCTAGTATTGTAAAAAATAAATACTTATAAAAAAAAATTATGAAAAATGAAATTATTTATTATGATTATTAGATTGTTAAACATCAATATTTCTATTAGATAAAGCAGAATTTTCCGATGAAGTTTTAACAGAATAATTGGGTTGGAAGACGTAATATCCGATAATGAACTTGTTTTTCACAGAGATCAATTATGTAAATTGATCTCCAATTATTGGACGAGTGGATAACGTCGTCGGGTTCGCGGTAATTGTGTAATGATCCTGGACGATTCTGAGACAGTAAACATGGCCATTTTCCGTCGCTAAGCGGAAAAGTCCGCAACTAAACGAATTAACCGTTATTAGATAGGAATTTTACGCAAAGTAATTATTAACGTCTTGAAATAAGAATGCTTGGATTTGTGAAGATTGTATTAAGTTTTCCTTAATTTAATTTTTCAGTATGTTGTGTATATTGATGAGACATATTTCAAAATTTCTATTTAGAAAAAGAAGAAAATTTCTAATAAATAGAAGTGATTAAATATATTGCAGAAAAGCCTAAAGATTTTTTAAATACGAGTATCTTTTTAGTTAAAAATATAATTTGTGGTCACGTACCTAGTGGTTGATAGTAACTTTCATTATTGATATATGTAATATTTTAATTTTTACTAAAATACACCAAATGCATGTACCAAAAAGATTGACTTGTTAATAAACTTTTTTGACGTGTTCAGTTCAAGGCACAAGAATTTCGTACACAATTAAATTTACAGTTAAAATTAGATACCTGGGAGATCTCAGATCCGTTTTGTTCTAAACACATCATTAGTCAGTCTATCAAATCTGACGCACTAACGCATTAACACTGGCCAGTTAAGATTATGACAAGTAATAATAATATTTTTTTACTACCAACGCACAAACGGGTGTAATAAGTTTTAAATTTATCTATGGATTTGTATCTGTTTAGCATATTTACGAAACGAATGAATCAATTTGAGTACGGTTTTAATGGTGCAGCTACAATTAATCTTAATGCTTATTTATTCAAATTAATTACAATTTATTGTGTAGGCCGTGAAATTTTCTCAGTCGGCGAGACTATGTCATTTTTCGTTCTGGCGATTTTAGCTATTGGTTCCATTGGTCTTGCATTTTTATTGACATACTACCTGTTGCCCGCGGCTTCGCCCGCGTGAGTTTAGCTTAGATGAAAAATCTTTATGTGTTTCAAACTGTAGTTCAGCAGAAAATGCTCATCAGATTGAATGATTTTCACTAAGGCGCCATTTCCATATAACTTATAGCGTAGCTGAACTCTTGGAGTTCTTCATCAGATGTTCCAGATCTTCAATTTTTATACGTCAACAGAAAATGCTCATCAGATTGATAAACTTTTGCAAAGGTACCATTTCTATATGTCTTATAGTTTAGCTGTTCTGTTATGGTGCTTCATCAGGTGTTCCAGTTTTCAAAATAAATTATAGCCTATATGTTGCCCAGGCTTAATAGCTATACAACAAAAAGTTTCATTCAAATCCGTCCAGTAGTTTTTGCGTGAAACGCGTACATATATGCAGACAGACAGACAGACAAGAAATTCCAAAAAATTTTTTTTGCTTTCTATTATTCTTTTTAAGTGTACCTCTATCCATTTCAGTCAAAAATACAAAATGTACAGACAAAATATTTTTACTGTTTTATTATATGTATAGATAGATATAGATGATTTAAAGGCCGGAAGCATTCTTGTGATGCCCCTGGTGTTGCA
Organism: Ephestia elutella; assembly: GCA_018467065.1. Lineage (NCBI taxonomy): Eukaryota > Metazoa > Arthropoda > Insecta > Lepidoptera > Pyralidae > Ephestia > Ephestia elutella. Next base: position 18,127 of record JAEMBS010000443.1, read on the forward strand.
TTAGTCCATGGGCAGCGATGGTGTAAGCGACCATCGCTGCCCATGGACTAATGCAATCAGGTGACCCGCTTGCTCGTTTGCCGCCTTTTGTTACAAAAAATAGTCCTTAAAAGTAGTTGTAGTAATAACTATCTCCTTAAAATGGTATCCACAAATTGTTCGTTGTAATAAAAATATTGCGCCCATTTATGAGGACGTATTGAGGAAAGTCACAGTTTACAAGAGTACTTAGGGCCGTGGGCGGGAGACCACCAGCTTTCGAACAAAACTATGTAAATTTAATGAACCATACATGCAGATCTATAATGGAATATAAATATTTGAGTACCTTTCATATAGGTACTTACGTTTTAAAATAAATAGATTCACCTCCGAATTTTTAAAATTCTAATTTTCTAAAGGTCGTAAATATTAGGTACTAAGAATAGATAGATACCTACTGAAACTATATAATACGTCTACTGATGTAGGTACTTAGAACTAATATGTAATGTGCTCTTCTTGGCTCTTAATTTTTTTTTCAAATGGATTTATAGCCTCATGGTTTACCATCATATCATCAAAATCGTTACTGTCAATTTTGAGAATGCAATAAAGTTGATTGAGGTTGCAAACTCATAAATAAAGAAGGGAACCCTTGTATCTGTCTGTCAGAGATAAATTTCTCTAAACGTTTCAGACCAATTAAGTTGCAATTAAGTATTGGTACTTGTGTGTCTTTGATGAATGAGCGTAGTATTTCAAATATATTTATCTTCAAGGTTAATTAAAAAACTGGTCAATTGTAGTATAGTAGCAGTCTATTATTTTCAAGAGGTTGTTTCTAATAACCTCTACTCAACCTTGCTTTTATCAGCTCATTTTACAATTTTATTTTGTTATTATGAATTGAAAATTACGCTACGATACTCATATAATTATATTAAAAATCATATTTTTGATATACAGACAAAGATGACAAGAAAATATATATATGCATTTACCTATATTAATGCAATGATATGTAATAACTTTAAACATGCTCAAAATAAAATGTGAAAATGCAATTATTTTAAACTCCAAGTTATTAGTATAATGAAAATATGAGGCCCTTTTATCAGGGCATACTAATTAAACTATCTACAATCATTCAGTACAAAATTCACAAAACATATGTATGTTTTGTGTATTTTGAATCAATGTTGTTGGTGAATGAAGCTGTGACAGACAGGCGGCTCTATTACAGCGTACGCATCGATCCGACGTTCCAAGAATTGCACTGATTCTATTGAATGTTCACTCAATATTAGTTTGACTTTCAGACTATTAAGTGTAAATTTTACTTATTTTTTCATAGGTCAAGTTAAGGTACTGAAATACAAAATGATTAATAACAAGTGGTATACACAAAAAAAATGGGATGCTCACCTGTTTTGCAAAAATGCCGGTGCTTCGTCAACAAGTGCTTCAGCAGGTCCACAGAAAACAATCACTTGATAGTCAATAAATAGTCACTACACAACTCCTGCACGGTCTCTAAGTTATTATTTATCAAAGGAATTGAGGAATATAGATGTATTCTGACGCTTGAGACGTGTTTCAGCGTGGAGCGTCTACGAGAGACTGTTCCCCGCGCAATCGTCCCATCCTATATATACGATGTGGCTGTTTTCGCGCCGGCCGCCTTCCTCGGGTTATATGCAAAAATACCAAAGGAATCCAGAGCCCAATTCCCGCTGTCACCGACCAGCCGACACAATGGGAGCGTTGATCTCCGTTCATCTGCATCCCGCGACAGCTGACCACAGCACCACTTCATCAGCCCTCTCCGAATTTTTCAATTTTAAATTATAATATATACTGGCCTGGGAGCAAAATAAACATAGATTGCTGCTCTTCCCGCGCGATTGTTAAAGGTCAATCAAAGGAAAGGGATTCTTAAATTGGAAATTCATATCATAGGCGATGGGCTCGTAACTTGTCACAATATCTGAATTTTCATCGTGGCCCTCGAGTCTCACGTCTATCTTGGCTCTGTCTTCCCCGTACTTGTATTTAGTAAGGGATAAAGACGTGATAGGTACTGAATTTATATAAATTATTACACGGCCATTTATGGATAAACGCTCTACATTATTCAGTTCAATGAAATGTTTAAAAGTAAGTCAAGTAGGAATAAGTGTATCAGAGAGTTCCATATAAAGAAAGATAGAACAAGAAAGTAGGTTATTATAACTGTGTATTATTGATTTCCTATCACAAAGGTCATATTTATATTTGAGATCGCAAACGACGTCTGTAAAACAGTTTATAAAAATACTAGCTTTCGCCCGCGGCTTCGCTCGCGTGAATTTCCCTCGGAAACAGTACTTTTTAAAGGTACCCTATGTCCTTCTCCGTACTTCCAGCTATGTGTACGAAATTTCTGGAAGATTGGTTCAGTAGATAAAGCGTGAAGAGGTAACAAACAAACTCACTTTCGCATTTATAATATTAGTTAGGATTAGGATTGTTGCTAGTGTTATCATAAATTATACAACAGAATGAGTTCAGTAATTGCTCAATAAGAAATTGCTTTTTTGATAGCCTTGTAAATGGGGTAATTAAATTTTGAATAGTTGCTGTTTGATTGGAAATAAAACGATCATCGCCAGTCGCCAGCTGCCTAGTTCGCACGTAATGTCGATCGAATCACAAACTTGTTTGCAAAAAAATTAGTCCAAGGATAGTGTAAGCATTTCTTGTAAGCACTTTCGGTTTTCCCGAAATTATTTTATTGTTATTGGTCCATTGACGATAAGTGTCGATTACAGGAGTTATGGCTGGCGTCATTTACGACCTGATTCGTTCACTTCACTTTTACATTACATGTGATTAATGCATTTGTTTTCGCAGCTATAACTTATTCAAAACATACAAGCATTATTTATTAATTTAGCATGGGCCCGGGACTTTCTTCCCGTGGGAATTCCGGGAAATTCTCTCTTAGTGCACACTCCCTGAGGAACCTACATAAAAAGTTTCACTATCTTAAGCCTAGTAGTATTGGCTGTGCGTTGTCTGACAGTCGAAGGAAGGAAGAATTTTGTACAATTATCGATTTAATTACTACATTTTATTGATTTAATTATGACAGAAAACCGCTAAAATAAACTTGAATCAATTGAATTTAATAAGAAGGAATCAATACATAGAATTCCTTATACGTACATGTTATTAATTTCTATACTATTCATTACTTACCAATAACAAACAAACATAGTATTTTTCTTTCATCTCCACTTGTTCCTTGTATGTAGTATGCAAACATAATAACAAGTAGGCAAATATACTAACGAAACGAACACAAAGTAAATCTAAATATGGTAATGGTAACTGATAAATTAGTCAGTATGTCATACTATTTATAAAAGGTACGAAAATATTTCCACAGAATCCAATATAAATATGAAATCGGTCATATAATAATATTAGTGTATATTTAAATGTAGGTATATAGCGGTTATATAAATTAAAATGTTTGTTTTGCTACTAATAAATTTATTGTTTCTTTTACGATATATTCAATCAGAGTTATGTTTTGCCAGCCGTGTGCAGTACACACTATGTACCCAAGCAATAAAATTTAAAAATAAACATATCCAAATATAATAATTTATTTCGCAAGTTAAAATATGGCCACAAACGTAGCTGCATTCGTGTCATAACTAATGTGACCATTTCTTTTTTTCATGGCAGGAGTTGGGTTTACGTAGGGAAGAAACGTTTCCCGGGCGTGAGCTGATCTATATCATGGGTTTTAGTCGGGCAAAAACCTCTTTTTTCCCTTTATTCCCGGGCATAAACCCATCTTTGGGCAGGACTCAAAATAAATATAATGCTTGGTAACTGTTAATAAATTATGAATTAATTTAGTATAGTTTTTAAAGCGGGACAATATTAAGTTTCTCTATAAGTGAAATGTAAATTTCTTTGAGAAATAAAATTTCTTTAACCACGGAAAATTTCGGTCCTGCTACTGATGACAGCAGGACAGATAGTCTGAAAGAGGTGCCTACAATAAAGAAATCAACAAAAACAATCGGTTAAACATTGCTGCATCACTTTTTGTAACATTATATATCACACACATGTCATGTTTTAACTAATAAAATTATCTTTAGTTATCAAACGAATCATAAAGCGCCGTGTGGTCACCTTAGTGTTACCACTACATTTATTATAATGATATTATGCAACGTCTATTTCCAAGTCCTTGGCCCATTCCCAAGGGATACTCCGCCTTAGGAAGTTTATTTGATGTAATCTTATGATATAATTTTGGCGCGTGCATAAATTTCTCCGAAATAGAATTAGTTATAATATCCCTGATGTATCGATGGTTTTGATGACGTTAGCGACTATATATTCTCCTTCAAGTACAGGCAACATCATATCAAGTTAGAATGCAGCGTCATTTATGCGACGGTTGTAGGAATTTGTATAGGTTGGTTCGAGGTTTGGTGTACCTATTAGATATATTTGATGATCTTTGTAACGACAACATAAATAAATCTTTTTATAAGAAGAGCTTCGCTCAGTGATCTAGATCAGTTTTATCTGAATATAAAAATTCGTCAAAATCATTAGAGCCATTTACACCCGAGAAACAAATTACATACAAATATTCATACCTCTTTACAATGTGTCCCGTCATCAGTGTCGGATTTTTTTTGCTTTTGTTTTTTCTTTTTTTTTTGCCTTTCATATTTAAATATCTTTCTTATTTTATTGTTGTCTACATGATTAGCTTTTAAATGAGACCTATTTTATGTCGATAGCACTTTTACACGAGTAGTTACGATTGAATTAGTACAAGAGTCTAAAAAAACAAGATGGCTGCCATTCTACTACGGTATAAGAAAAAAAAGTTTTCGAGTGGTGATTTGTTCATAAAATATGCCATATATACATACCATTAAATTCTCCGACACTGATGACGGGATAGATTATATATATATGTAAGATATAAATTGCTCGTCTAAAGCTCGTATAAGATACTTTTACGCGGCTGTTCATCATAGCTTGTTGCTAACTCCGTAATGATCGTTATAAAATACATTACAACAAAATGCAATTTAAGAGTCAAACGAGCCCATTCTCGGCTAATGGTCGTTGACCCCTGTTGCCGGGCTCTACCAAATTTGTAATATAAAACAGGTATTCATTATTCGTAGAGGATTTCGGAGATCAACGCATAATTTGATATTCCTTTAGCCGCCGACCGCTTGTAATTTTTCTTGTACATTCGTCGCTTATTTTTTACGCAAATTTCTAACAGAAGACTGGAGAAACCTTTTTTATAATTTATATGAAACTAGCTGGCGCCCTCGGCTTCGCTCGCTTTAATCCTTCCTTAGCGGATGCCTACGTCGTAACATCTACCTGCATGCCAAATTTCAGCCCGATCTGTCCAGTGGTTTGGGCTGTGCGTTGATAGATAGATCACTATGTCAGTCAGTCAGTCACCTTTAATATTTAGATTGACAATGAAGGCTTGAAAAAACTTTACCATCTTACTACCTATTTCATTTAGTGCGAGTGCGGTGTCACTTGGTGCGGTCCATTCTGGTTATGTATCACATGTTTTATCAAATAAATATATCTTTATCTTTCTTGTATCTTTGGTCTCAGAAATACTGGTTCTCTGTCCTTAATTCTCTGAGCCAAAACGTGTCTGACTTCTTTATGTCTCCGGATTCGTAGCGTCTCGTAGCACAGTCTACGAATAATGCCTACGAGTTGTAGCACGTAGACCCACGCGTAGCAACTTCGTAGCCGTAGAGCATTTTCATTATAATTCTGGCAGGCTACGAGTTGCAATGGGTAATTAGTTACATGGTCTAGTATTTTAAATGTTGCTAGTATAAAATTGGTAAAATTTAATGCGTTCTTTTTATATATTAAAGTCTAATTTATATTCTTTAAAATTATCCCTCAATATAATTTTTTTAAAGTTTATTTTCTAGACGAATCTTCATTAAAATTAGGTTTGTTTTATATTTGTTTAATATATGAACACATTAGCGACTATGCAGCATTAGCATTAGTTACATGCTTTGGTCATCACCTCATCTGTAACCATTGCTGTCCAATAAACGTTAGTTTGAAAGATCCAGGCTAATGCGCGGGAGACAATGACACTTCCGGCACTTTCCGGCATACAGTCTGCATTAGTCGATAAAAATCTCTAGAAGAAGGATATGTTTTTTTATTATTGGTCGTCAACTCCTCAATTAAGTGAAATGTGTTAAATTAACTATGGGCTAGTAATAATTAGTCCATGCTATGGGATAATACGATTTTTTTAAAATTCACCTAGACAATTAAAAAAAGGTTCTATTAACTAAAAGTTAAACATCAAATTCTCTAATCCTAATCCTAACTAATATGATAAATGCGAAAGTGAGTTTGTTTGTTACGTCTTCACGCTTTACCTACTGAACCAATCTTCCTGAAATTTCGCATACACATATTTAGAAGGACGGAGAAGGTACCTTATATCCCGGGAGGAAGCACTGTTCCCGTGGGAAATTCACGCGGGCGAAGCCGCGATCAAAAGCTTGTAAGCAATAATTTTGAAATTTTGCGACTACAAAACTGTTATAAAACAGTCAAGATTTCTCGCAACAACTTACAATTTTAGTTGGAAATATAGCGATTGGTAAATAAGTAAACGTGTTTTTCCTGAAACGAAGCCTCACGAAGTCCGCAATCGAAGTTCTGAATAAAGCCGAGCTAGTCACAAAGTATTGCCAAACAAGTATATAAGCGCAGTTGTCTCGAAAAGGATACCGTACAAGTCAAAACACAAAGACGTGACAAATTGGAAATTATTTCTATTGGCACATTCACA
>JAEMBS010000444.1:0-25000 GCA_018467065.1 Ephestia elutella
TAACAAATATATATTTCATGGACCAATGAAAACGCTTTGCATGATTATAAATGAAATGAATGAATGTCAAATGTCACCCATAATGAATGAATGTTCAACTTGATGTTCAATGAATGGAACAAATGACATTACCTTTTTTAATTTTTGAATCAACACGGACTTCCGCTCCGTAAGGAGTCCGTGTTGCTCTATGATTCTGCATGCTATGCTGACGCGCTGACCCTGACGCTGACGGACGGCACGGCATTGCTGACAGACTACATATTGGCTGGCTGACGAGTACATGTTCTAGTAGAATACATTACCCATGGAAGTAATAAGTTGAAACATTACCACCCATAGAAATATTTTTTTTTTTTAAATATAAGATTATACCACAGACATATAATAATAGTAAAAAAAAAAATATTTCTGTGTATGGCTTGTCTATAAAGTCATGACATTAAAGTTCGAGGAACTAACATTGATGATGTGTCTGGCAACACCAAACGTATGTACATCAGCTGTCAATGCTGTCAACAATATTGAATTGTTTTTCGTTTGTATTTTTATTGTTTTGATTAAACTGCAATAAATTAAGACCAAACTACGCAGAAAAGTTTAAAAAATGAGTAAAGTAAATCGGAGTCGCACGCGGGAATCGATTTTTAAAGTTTTCCAGCAATGTTTTGCGGAGTGCAAGGATGGACGAATTTTGTAAGATTTCGATGATATTTATGGGAGAACAACATACATTATGGGTATGTAACTGTGTTATTGTTTGATTTTTATCAACCTGAAGTTACAAATATACTGAATTAACGATTTTTAAAAGAAAAAAGGTATTGTTTACATCGTACACTTTTAGGTTAAACTAAAATTGTAAATAGGTCATATTATAGTATGATCATAAATTTTTGATACATTATGATGGTACATCTCAGTCTATTCGGGTTTTCTATCAATTTTGAATTTGAATTATTTGTTTCTTGTAAATAAGTTATTGTTTCTATTCTGTTACAATTTTTATTCCTTTTTTTTTAGGAAAACCAAAGAGTACAGTTAGGCCCATAGTCGATGAAGCAACTTGTTGAAGAGGCCTTCTACAGCATCACATTTGAATATGGAAAAACTGCTGCCATTACGTTGAGACGCTCAAAAAAGAGTACTATGAGCGAGGACGTTACCTGTATCTAGATATAGACGAATTGATTGTTCGCTTAGGTGATGATAGCAGCAGTGGTGACAGCAGCTGTAATGATGACAGTGCCGCTGATGAAAGCGGCAACGAAATGTTTCTTGTTGTTGAATATTTGGACTCCGATGATGAGTGAACTATAAAACATTCATCATCATCGTCAGCCTTCCATGACCCACTGCTGGGTATAAGCCTCCTTTTGTATACGCCAACATTTCCTATCCTGAGCCATTGCAACAAAAATTATTAAAAACATTATTATTGATGTGCAATATGCCGTTCTTTCTCGCACTATACAATTTACGATATGCTATTTATTTTATTAAACATGATGTGCTATTTCACTTTAGTCAGTAGAAGTGAGTATAGCATAATGTGTTGTACTGCACATCAATTGTTGCCTAGTGTATTAGAGACTTGACTGTGTGTGTTGATTTTAGTGTGTCAACAAACATACCTAGGGTAAACTTGTCATGTCGTTGACTAGATGTTGAAGACTGAAAAGATTTTTGTAACAACTAAAAATTAAGTATTATATCTGCTTACTTAGGTAAAATTATATCATAAAAAATCTAGTTCATATTCTTCTAATTTATATGTTAATTAGTCTTGTTGCTGGTTACTTTGCAACTTCAAGGAATAATTTTCATTTGTTACAACAAGAATAGGACTTACTTTTGCCCGCGGCTTCGCCCGCGTGACTTACATATAAATATTTAATTCTTACTTAACTATTTATTAATCTTGAGTGAGTTGAATGTTTATTTATTTGTATGGATTTGGAATGTATGGGTAAATGGGTATGGATATGGTGTGACTTTTACCATCGATAAAATATTACAAGTAAATATTTGATCGATGCTTTTACATAACTAAGTACTTGTATTAGGTAGTTTGAAGTTGAAAAAATAAAACGAAATATGTTTTATAATTATACTATTTATTTTTGCAGCATGATGATCATTTGTTGCTGTACCTACTTATATGTAATAAAATAATTTAACACTTAATAATTAACAATATTTGTACTAGGAACAATCCATAGTTGGACTAGAGATCATGTTGTATGGCGCACTTGCTCCATTGTGATTTGGTTTAGTCTACTTCTTCAACTGTAGGCCCTGAATGTTGTGATTGCTGCTGGTAACCTGCCCCGGTTCCTGGACTAGCTCCATGCATTTTACTCATGTATGGCATGCATACTCGTTGAAGTTCCTTCAGTTTGTGTTCATATTCTTCTTTATCTGCTAGGGTGTTATTGTCAATCCATTTTATCGCATCATCACACTCGCGACGAGCTGTTTCTTTATCTTGTTCACTTAGCTTATCTCCAGCGTCGTCCAGAGCCTGTTTCACATTGAAGACATACGACTCCAACTGATTTCTCGCCGAAACTCTCTCTCGTTGTCTTTCGTCTTCTTCTTTGTAACGTTCGGCCTCAGAAACCATACGGTCAATTTCAGCCTGAGATAAACGGCCCTTGTCATTCTTGATCACTATATTCTTGCTGTGGCCGGTGCTGTTTTCCTTCGCAGATACGTTGAGTATTCCATTGGCGTCTAGATCAAATGTGACATCTATTTTCGGTACTCCACGAGGTGCTGGAGGTATACCTGTGAGGTCGAATTTTCCGAGTAGGTTGTTGTCTTTTGTCATGGCACGTTCTCCTTCATAAACTTGAATGGTAACAGCAGGTTGATTATCTGAGTATGTAGTAAAGGTTTGCGATTGCTTGCAGGGGATTTTCGCATTCCTTTCGATGATTTTAGTCATCACTCCTCCAGCTGTTTCTATTCCTAAGGACAGTGGGGCTACATCAACCAGCAAAACATCTTGAATCTTACTGTGTTGTTCACCACTAAGGATGGCTGCTTGTACTGCTGCTCCGTAGGCGACGGCTTCATCTGGATTAATTGATAAGTTCAATTTTTTGCCACAGAAGAAGTTCTGCAGCATGCTCTGTATTTTTGGAATACGGGTAGATCCGCCTACTAATACAACGTCGTGAATTGAACTCTTATCCAACTTTGCATCCTTAAGAGCCTTCTCCACAGGTTCTAACGTTCCGCGGAAAAGATCTGAATTTAATTCTTCGAAGCGAGCGCGAGACACTCTGGTGTAGAAGTCGAGACCTTCATGTAGTGCGTCTATTTCTATGGTAGCTTCCGTGCTTGATGACAACGTACGTTTGGCCCTTTCCGCTGCAGTTCGTAATCTGCGAAGTGCACGTGGATTGGTCTTCAAATCTTTTTTGTACTTGCGTTTGAATTCATCAGCCAGGTGATTTACCAATCTGTTGTCAAAGTCTTCACCTCCCAAATGTGTATCACCTGCAGTAGCCCTTACTTCGAACAACGAGCCTTCATCGATAGTTAAAATAGAGACATCAAATGTACCGCCACCCAAGTCAAATATTAAGACGTTGCGTTCTCCTTTCAAGTTCTTGTCCAAGCCGTAAGCTAGTGCAGCTGCTGTTGGTTCGTTAATAATCCGGAGAACATTTAACCCGGCAATGGCTCCTGCATCCTTGGTGGCTTGTCGCTGTGAGTCGTTGAAATAGGCAGGAACAGTGATAACTGCATCTCGTACAGACGTCCCAAGGTAAGCTTCCGCTGTCTCCTTCATCTTCGTCAACACCATGCTGCTGATTTCTTCCGGCGCAAACCTCTTCGTTTCACCTTTGAACTCCACTTGTATCTTTGGTTTGCCGCAGTCATTAAAAACTTTAAATGGCCAGTGTTGCATGTCTTGTTGAATTTTTGGGTCGTCATATTTACGTCCAATTAAACGTTTTGCGTCGAAAACTGTGTTGCTTGGGTTAAGAGCAACTTGATTTTTAGCTGCATCTCCAATTAGTCGCTCTGTGTCAGTGAATGCGACGTATGATGGCGTTGTCCGGTTTCCTTGGTCGTTTGCGATGATCTCCACGTTTCCATGTTGCCAAACTCCAACACAGGAATAGGTTGTTCCAAGATCAATTCCAATAGCTGGCATTTTTTGTTTTGGTTTGTTTTCCTTTCACACAGAATAAAAATCTCCGTCGAAAAGTTCGCTTGTTTTGGTGTTTCCACCGATTATCACTTCGTCACTTGTTTTCAAATACTGAATGCCTTGCCGCGCTCTCGGGTTGCTTTTATACCTCGAGCCCGCCAGCCAATGGGCGCATAGAACACTCTCGAAAGCCCGAGACGCGCCAATCCGCTCTGTCGAGGGGTGGAACCTTCCAGAAACACATTTATTTACGCCAATAAATGAGGCACGTCGTGAAAGACAAGGACAAGAAGAGCTGTGAATGAAAGAGAGGTAAAGTATGGAGTTTCCAACTAGAATAAAATTCCCTCTTATTAGGGAGATATATAGTAGATAATTTTTTAACATTAGTACATACATATTTTGATATAGGTACTCAGAATTAGTTACTAATTTCTTCCAAAAATGGGTACGTGATTTTGATATAAGTAATCAGAATATAGTGTAGTTACTAAATTCTTCCAAAAATGGGCACGTAGACCGGATTTTAGACGAAATAAATTAGAACTAGACAACTCTGTTCCGCAAAACATAAAAAATCATAATGTAGTTTATTGACATTTTTGAACATTGTTAAGAGCAAATTATAGTTTTTCATCTTCATTTCTGATTTTATCCCGAAGTTCTCACGGGAGCGAAGTCTCGGAGCGTGGCTAGTTTAGAACATTTCTCAGTTTAGAATATTTTTCGCGAAAGCGTACTAACAACAATCTATCTCTTCTAATTCGCATTGTCATATCAAACATGTAGATATATGTAAACAGATGGCGTTGAAGTAAGTAAGTACCTCTTTATTGCACCATGAATATACACAGGAACATGAAGATGTAGAATATAATTTTTTAAAGAATTTTTACTAATAAATAATGGAATGATAAATTAGATTTTGATCTTGCCTTTTGGGAAATATTTTTTATAAGTATGGAAACACTAAATTTTTGTATTATTCTGGAACCTTCCACAAATCAATGACTAAAGAAAGAGATAAAAATATGGCTATCTCTTTTCATTCTATATTGAGTCTCTCGAATATTCTAGAAACTACAAGCCCTGTGTTTCCCTAAGTATAGCTTTTGTAAGATTAAAATTAAACACGTGAATATTGTCCTTAAAAATATTCAAAATTTTACAATTTGAAAACCGGATGGACGTATTTTCTAATATTCGGACCCTAACACATACAATTTCTTTTATATAGAATAAATACATTCTGTGTCAATTGATAAAGACATGACCAATACAATATACTATCATGTAGGTATAGATAAAACGATCGATAAAATTAACCTTTATTTTTTTTTACTTCTGGTAAGAAAACAACATACATAGAATCACGTCTTTATCCCTTACGGGGTAAGACTACAGAGCCAAGAGTCGTGATACTCGAAGGCCACGCTTAGCTGAATAGTGGGCTCTCTGATGGAATGGAAATTCAGGTATAGTGACAGGTAGCTAGCCCATCGCATGGGTATCTAACTGATGTGATTCTTTCACTGAACATATTATTGTAAGCTTTTTCAAAAAGGCGTCGAAATAAAATTTTCGCTATTATCTTATTAATATTTTAATTAACTTGCAAAGTTAAATAATGACTTGATAAATAACTATTTCTTTTATTTCATTGTGCCAGTGACTATTTTAATCCTGATTTTAATGTATCGTAATTAATTACTAAAATCCTATTTATTTTTGGTTTGAGAACCATAGTCCATTTGCCAGCTGACAAGTATGTTTACCGGGGCGCCAAAACGGGACAGCTATTGAATGTGTCTCTATACATTAGAGCGAGATACACTTACAATATTCTTTTCATGTGGATAGTTTTGTCTTGCTCTTAAACAGCTAACAATTGAAACTGATATCTATATAACTTTCTCGCTCTCGACCGTTATGGAAAATTCTAGAATGATGACGATGCGGAGGATATATAAAGGCGAAAATGCGGGGGCCGCGGGATATTCTATTTCGTACGTAGGCTTGAGCAAGTCTGTCTGTAACATCGTATTTTTAAATAGAAAAAATAATATTAGGAATATTCCATTTTATGGAAAAAAGTGTTAAAATACAAGTTAAAATGTGTGGAAACAAAGGAATTATAGTTCGGAGTTGTAGAAAAAGGCTGAAACCACAGCTGAAATACCAAATACGGCCAGGTTAAGGAAAAGAAAATGGCGACGTCTTCGCCTGATTTTATAAATTGCGCAGTTGCCTAATTGAAAACAATTGAAATGTAGTCGGAAAGTAGCCGATAAGATGTGTAAATAGAAGGAAATTGACGGCTGAAAATACAGTGAGGTACGTAGTTAATTTTATAATCGTGCAATATTCTTGCTAAATGCATACGTGTAGGATTTTGTGACGTAGCATTGACCTTGGCGGGTTTTGTCTTCGCTGGTCTTATTTACTTCACTTAGTTTGATATTTAAATGAGTATTTAGTACATAAGATATAGGTAGTTTTTGAATTAGTGATATACCACGGTGTATAAATAATTATTGGTTGAATATAATAATTCGAGAGTTTGATTTTTAACTGTGCGTTTAGTTTAAGTTCTCATAGGGTCATGTAAGGGAAATAGCGTAATTAGGGACATAATCCATTTGGATTCATGGGTACAAAAATATATTACTGAAAGAGACGGTACATAACAAATAGGCACGTGCCACGTACGTTGAATTGACGTAGTATCTATTCAACAAATGATACTAGGTAGGTACTTACCATACATTTTGTAGGTAGGAAACCTGCGGTACGTCTCAATAAGTAGGTACTAAGTAAATTATAAGCAACTGAATAAAATTGCAATAACGCATAAATCAAAGCTCTCGGAATGTTATATTTAAAAAATTTAAATTTTATTTACCCAAATACTAATCCATTATCTACATTATAAGGTTTTCTTTTATTTTAAAATGTGATTTATCATAATTCTACTGTGCTAATTTTTCAGGAAAGCGTTACCTACCGGTCGATGGTTTTTTACTCGTTTTTAACTCGTGACGACCTCGGCAACTTCCAATCTTTGCTTCGGACTACATGTAGTTGCGTGTCTATTCTTGGTAGGTAATCCAAGACTAACAAAAAATATATTTAATTTAAGTTATGTCGTTTTTTTCTATAACTAAAATAAATTAGTTTAGTTCTACAGTCTAGAATTTTAGATATTATATCCAAAATCATAATAAATTCAGTCAATTCTTAAATTTAGATAGTATTTTGAGTAAAATAACCAAATTTTTATAATTTTGAAAAAAAATAAAATCCAAAAGATACCTAGACTCGTTAGTCGCCCTACGAAGGATCTAAACTTGAGGACTTAAAATATTTTATCCCATTTTTAAACAATTGAAGTACGTGATTGCATTGATATTTGATTTTCAGATAATTTCTTTAACGTTGGCGTTGAGGGTCCAGGCAGGTTCCAGAATTCGTTCCTCAAAATAGAGTCAAAGAAAAAGATTAATGTTTGTTAAAAGTAAAAAGATAGACATTGCATGAAAAAGTAAATATAATTAGATTTTTAATGAAGGTAAAATATAGTTTTCTTTGTCCATCAGAAATCTACTTTTCAGTAAAATAATTTAATTAATTCTGTTATAATTTGAAATTAATTCCATAAATATCTGATTCTGTAATTTTTTAGCTTAGTCTCGTGTTTATGAATATTACATTCTTAATAATTTAGTATTTTTGGTATTCACTTAAAAATCCCTAGACCCATTTCAGATGAATAACTGCCAAAGCAAAGGTTTAATTGCATCATAATTTCAACAGTCGCGAGATAATGACTTATCGTGGTTGAGATCATCAATTTCTTTATTATGGACCAAATGATTTCATCATAATTTTCGACATTGCGAAATTCTATGACAAATTATGATTTCATTATTTGTATCCGATTTGTTTTTTCAAATCTTTTGATGTAAATTTACACCACCGATTCGATTGCATAGAACCCACCGATTAAAAAAAGTATAGTTTGTTACCATCCATCCATTTGGGTGGTCGGTTAAGCATTACCCAGAAACATAACATTTTATAAACTGGACATCTTTTTTGGATCTACGAGATTTTGGAGCTACTACTTTGCTGGAAAATCGTTGGGTCACAGTTTTAACAATAGTGTTTCTTCTTTTGGAAACCTAAGTCCAAAAAAATCCCGGAGCATATACAGCATATGTTTTTTCTATCAGTGGAGTAGATAAATAACAGTAAAATGTTATATAAGTACACATGTAATACCTACTTAATTATATTCATAAAGATAATTTTATGATGTCCAGTTTTTCCTACTGAAAATGAAACATTCTTTTTATCATGAGCCTAAGTCCCGTAATAGGTTCCTAGTGTCTAAACCTTATATTAAATCTTCGACAACAAAAAAAAAAACATGATATATAAGAAAAGTCGCGAAACAGATAAACATTTGAATATGCTCTGAAATTGCCTGTAATTTACTGTATTATTATTACGAGACTTAGCGCCCATTTGAATTTGTGTTAGTGGTTGGACACAGCCCAAACACAAAAAAAAATCCTATAGTTATGGCTGATTCGAGAGGCAGATTATATATCAAACGAGCCGAGGTCGAGACAGTAACGGAAATAAATACAGTAAGTAAGGATTTCGTAAAAAGACAGGTAAAATGTTACTAGGGATGGAATGGATTTAGCTTTACTGATTAGGTAGGATGTCACGTTTATACATAAGTAGGCGACTACGTAAATTGTTTAATATACTAAGGTTAGCGGAAATAAATACAGTAAGTAAGGATTTCGTAAAAAGATGGTAATACTAGGGATGGAAGATCCTGAATTTAGCTTTACTGACTTGGTAGGATGTCACGTTTATACATAAGTAGGCGACTACGTAAATTGTTTAATATACTAAGGTTAGGAAAACGATTGGACATAAAATACCGGCTCACGTTTAAGTTGACTACGTGCTAGGATGTCCACTTTAGATCTACCAGGTCAAATTGCTCATAAAAGCATGAGGTTTGGATGAATATTTTTGAAAATATATAATTTTATGTGTGAATAAAGTTTGTGTTAGATTGAAGTGTTTTAAATATAATCGACAAATCTCGTACCTATTTTATATTGGATTAAGGTAGGCATTGAGTCTGAAGAATCTAGTAGCTAAGGCATTTATTGAGAAGTAATTTGAAATAAGCTAGGCGTAAAATATAAATTATAGTAAGTTCCTTATTTTCGATTGTAATCTTACGTAAATAGGATACGTTCTAATATTAGACTAAATAGGAAATTTACATAGATATTAATACTGACTATTTTAGTGCATGTAATATTAGCTTTAATTATGTACTTTAAGGCGGAGCAATGCTGAGATTACTGGACTAACTACCACTAGACTTTGGCTCAATAATTCTGATTAAAAAAGACCAATACTGAACTGAGTTTCTTTCGGCGTTTCTTCTCAGCAGTGGTCTCTCCGAAACGCTAGTAGATTCACTAAATCCATCATCTTTTAAATACCTAGTTGCAAAATAATAAAACTATTTAATATTTCTAATAAACTAAATATAATAACTAAATTATTTCTAATAAACAAAAATGCTACATCAAAACATACTAACTTCAATACTATGTTATAATACCAAGTCTAGTGCGTTGATGTCTTTTTAATCAATCATATTCGTATATTTAGTTACTACTATACATTATCACTATTTATTATATTAAAAAATAAAAGACAAACTATGCAAAGATCCTTGAAGTAATAAAAATTGGAGATCTATATGTCTAGTGCCGGATTCACACAAATATAATCTTTGCCAGGATAAACAACTATATACATAAGAAATTACATGAATGTTTCACAAATGCAATTCATTTTATTGACATTATACGTATTTGTAATAATTATATGATGTGCTATTAGTAAGTAGGTATTCTATATCTAGATTAATCTTTTTCAATTTGTGACATCCTGCGACAAGCATGTTGCTATAAAATAAAAAAAATGTTTGTGATCGAAGGTTGAATAAAAAGAAACGTTGATGCCTTTATGTGATTTAAAAGCTGACGATAGGAAGATATGTTTTATACTCATTTTATATCAGATTTGAAAAAAATGATTTAGGTACTTCAATACAAAATTATATGATATATATTATATTATTTAGGTGTACGTATGTACGAGTGATAAGGTTGTTAGGCTGGCAATTGGTAAAGTTTAAGATGAACAATCAGGTTGAAATTAGGAGGTTATCGAACTAGGAAATAATATGAGACTCGTACTATGTGTTCCAAATAGGCACCTACTTATTTGTCTACTAGGCTAGAAATTTATTTTTTTTAATATCCAACATATTAGAAAGATTTGGTAATGTTAACTTCTAGGCTAAAATATTTTCTGTTGACTATATAAAAAAATCCTTTAGGTATACATGTGATAAATTATCTTGATCTAGACCAATATAATTTAGTGAAGTTGTTATGAAAATGTGTTATTTGTAGTGATTTAGGGGCAAGAAAATGTGCTGAAAAAGCTGAGTTAATTTATAATGACTGGATAATTTATTTTTGTAACTTTAATTATTGTTTTGCTTATTACTTATGTCTCTTATAATTCAATTGAGTTGGTCAAATTTTTAAATTGTTGAATTCATCAGCTTTTGCACTATCTACTAATTCTATTTGATAAAAATACGTATTGATTTAGGTACCTATGAATGCCACACGTTTTGTTTTGCATTTACTATGCCTATATATTCGATTGTTAATCGAATTAAAACAATATGAATATAACTATTTGTTAAGTTTGGTTTCTGTTTTGAGTGATCGTTAAGAAAGGAAATTTGGGCTTATAAAATGGTATAAATAACAACAATGTCAATGTCGTTTAGCACTTTAAAGCATGATCCTTGTTAATGTGATTGTCATTGCATTATAATTGCTTGGTAAAGGTACCTACTCGTCTTAAGCGATTTTTATCACATTCACAACAATCACGACAATTTAGAGTGGGTAACGGGACTTAGCACGAACGTTAAATATATTTGTTGCGATTTTATCACATTTCTAGTAACTTGCATGTTTAAATGCCTTCTTAATCCTGTTATTACAATTTTCCGTAGAGTTAAAAAAATCTAGCTGTTGGCGAGGCATGGTCTTCATGAGTGTATTTTGTAATAGAATAAAATGCGTCGGAAATAAAATTAATACAATTATTTACAGTTATTATAAGTTTAAATATCTGAGGAACAAGTATCATCAAATTATGATGTAAATATCTATAAAAGTATTTATAAGGTTCATCAGGTCGTTCATTGAATAGTCCAGACCAAAGGAAGTGTCTTCAATAACATTAAATAACAAACAACCGATAAGCATCTGAGGACTCTCCAGTTAAAAAATCAAGTATTTCTATAGATAGATAAAATATGATGTTATAGGCAAAAAACGTTGCTAGAAAAAAGGCATTGAAATAAAATAAGTAGTAAACCTTTATAAATTTTAATTGACCGAAATCAAGAGTATCAGTACTATTATGATAAGTATATGAATAAATAGTCGAAAATAATTTATATCACAACAAGTACGATAATTGTACAATGACGTTGAAAGTTAGGAAATAATAATACAAAATATCAAAAAACATGATCAAGTAAGATTGGTACCTGATAAAAAATAAGTGTTTTAAATATCAAAAAGGGTGTACAAAATATGATGCAACTTAGTCTAAGAAATAAACGTAAAAAAGTGTGCGAATCTACTTTATGTTGTGTGAAAATCGATTGGAAGGGATAATACAATAATATTTAGAAATTATTAAGAAAAACGTGAGCCAAATGTCAGAAAGCGTAACAAAGTCTAAAGTCAAATAGCATTTTGTACCACACAAGGAAGTAAGTGTCAAATTTTTAGAGTAAGATTAGTTTAAAATTTTTAGATTTCTGTTTCATGTGATCTTAAGTAAAGGAAACTGGGCTTATGGTATAAATAACAGCCATTTCAATGTCGTTTTAGTACTAAAAGGCATGATCCTTGCTAATGTGATTGTTTATCATATTCACGATTTGTAGTAACTTATCTGAGCACGATTTTTTTATTTGTTGCGGCTTCCCATTGTCAATGACTTTGTATATAATTGGGTATGCGTCGAAAATAAAATAGGTAATTTAAAATTAAATATACGAGTATTTAGATCCGAGAAATAAGTATCATTAAAAAAGAAATTAAGTATCTCTATAGAAAATCAAATATGAAGTTATAGGCTAATACGCTGCTAGGAAAGATAGGAAGTAATGATACATAATACCAAAAAACTGGTACCTGCCAAAAAAGAAGTTTTTAAATGTCAAAAAGGGTGTACGAATTATAAGTCTAAGAAATAAGCGTAAAAATTGTGCGAATCAACTTTATGTTGTGTGAAAATCGATTGGAAGATTTAATGGTATAAAATAAAGTACAAAAATTGAACTTATAAAAAGAAAAGGTTAAATTGAATAAATAATAATCCTATAACATCCAGGGTATAACAAGCATCCAACATTTCTAATGAGGCTGAATATCTAATTAGAAAATAAGCATCTTAGATAACTTAAGATAAAATGCGAGTTATGGAATTAAGAACTAAGTACTACTGAGATTAAAAACAATAATAAATTTTTAAAATGTTAAGAATGATTATTAAAATTATCGGAAATCGGCGAGGTTGAATAAGTACCAGATTAGAATATAAGATACAAATTATTCGAAAGTGTATCAAAAATATTCAACGGAGAGGCTTTAAAATAGATAAATAAGAAATAATAGATAAATAAGAGAAGAGAAATAAGTAAAATAGTATTATTAATAACAGTAAACAATATTTAATATCACAGAAATGATGACCATTTTTTATAAGATTAATCAATGGTTCAAGATTTTACTTATAAGTAGAAATAAGTATTTTACTAAAATACCAAAGGTCGTAATTTAATAAGATTAAATATGAGACTAAAAATAATCCAACGGATCGAAAGTTTTTCCAAAATATCTGGAAAAGATTTAGAACATTTTATTTAATATGCGAGATGAGAATACATAAGTAATTATGTAGTGATTTAGGTGTAACATATAGGTATAGTATATAGGTGTGCGAATATAATCGAAAAAAGGAAGAGTTTATTTTTGTGATATTTATATGATTTGTTTGCTTTTTTATTTACGTATTAGAGTTCCTCCTTATGCAATAGATTTGGTTTCACGTTTTAGATCCTTACCTAATTTTCTAAATGTTGAATTTAGGCATTCTTTGATTAGTTCAAAATTGGTTGATTTCTGTTTTTTTTTATTATTAAAGATGGGTTTGCTCTTGACTACAAGATGTAGATAGAGATGTTTCATGAGATCGTAAAGGAAATTGTGCCTATGGTATAAATAACAGCCATTTTAATGTTGTCTTAGTACTAAAAGGCATGATCATTGCTAATGTGATCGTTTATCATATTCACGATTTGTAGTTACTCGTCTTAGTACGAATCTTTTATTTGTTGCGGTTTCCCATTCATATATAATTAGGTATGCGTTGGAAATAAAATAGATAATTTAAAATATAATTTATGAGTATTTAAATTCGGGAAATTAGTATCATAGGTTAAAAAATTAAGTACCTCTATAGAAAGATTATTAAAAACGCTGCTAGAAAAAAGGCTAAAATGGCCCAAAAAGACTGTGAAGTAAAATGAGTAGGTGTTACCTTTATTGACTGAAATTAAGAGTATCAATACTATTTAGATGAGATATAAGAATATGAATAAATAGGCGAAAATAATTGAGATATCACAATAAAAACGAGAATCGTACAACGACGTTGAAAAATAGGAAATACAAAATAACAAAAACCACGATCACGTGGAATTGAACAGGTACCTGACTAAAAAAGAGGGTCTCAAATATCAAAAAGAGTGTATGAAATATGATGCGACTTAGTCTAAGAAATAAGCGTAAAAAAGTGTGCGAATCTACCATGTTGTGTGAAATTCGATTGGAAGGTTTACAATAATATTTAGAAATTATTAAGAAAAACATGAGCCAAATGTCGAAAAGCGTAGCAAAGTGTAAAGTAAGATAGAATATTATATCACATAATGATAAAAGGGACAAATTTTTAAATTAACATAGAATGGTATAAATGAAGAACAAAAATTGAACTTAAAGGTTAAAATAAATAAGCAATAATCCTATAACATCCAGGGTATAACAAGAGTTCAACATTTCTAATAAGACTGAATATCTAATTAGAAAATAAGCATCCTAGATATCTTAAAAAAGCGAGTTATGGAATTAAGCACAACTAGTGAGATTGAAAACAATAATAAATTTTAAATTGTTTAGAAATGACAATTAAAAATATAAGAAAGAGTAGGTGTTTCGGCGAGGTTTAATAAGTACCAGACTAGAATATAAGTTACAAATTGTATCAAAAATATTCAACAAAGAGGCTTTAGAATGGTAAAAGTACAAGAAATAAGAGAAGAGAAATAAGTAAAATAGTATTATTATTAACAGTAAGCAATATTTAATTTCACCGAAATGATGACCATTTTTTATAAGATTAAAAAATGGTTCAAGATTTTACTTATAAGTAGACATAAGTCTTTTACTAAAATATCAAAGGTCGTAATTTCATAAGATTAAATATGAGAGTATAAAAAGTAAGTGTCCAACGGATCTGAAAGTTTCTTCATAATATCTGGAAAAGATTAGGAACATTTTATTTAATATGCGAGATGAGAATACATAAGTAATTCTGTAGTGATTTAGGTGTATACATCTAGGTATAGTATATAGGTGTGCGAATATAAACGATAAAAGGAAGAGTTTATTTTTGTGATATTTATATTATTTATTTAGACTTTGTATATAATATAATAAGGTATGCGTCGGAAATAAAATAGATAATTTAAAATTTAATGTATGAGTATTGAGATCCGAGAAATAAGTATCATTAGTGAAAAAAATTAAGTGTTTCTGTAGAAGAATCAAATATGAAGTTATAAGCTAAAAACGCTACTATGAAAAAAGCTAAAATGGCCCAAAAAGGCTGTGAAATAAAATGAGTAGGTGTTCCCGTTAATTTTAATTTACCGAAATCAAGAGTATCAATACTATTAAGATGAGATATAAGAATATAAATAAATAGTCGAAAATTATTGAGATATCACAACAATTACGAGAATCGTACAATGACGTTGACAGATAGGAAATAATAATACAAAATACCAAAAAAACATCATCAAATGAGATTGAATATGTACCTGACTAAAAAATAAGTGTCTCAAATATCAAAAAGGGTGTACAAAATATGATTAGTCTAAGAAATAAGCGTAAGAAATTGTGCGAATCTCCTTTATGTTGTGTGAAAATCTATCGGAAGGTATAATATTTAGAAATTATTAATTAAAAATGTTTTGAAATGATTATTGAAAATATCGGCGATATAGGTATTTCGGTGAAGTTGAATAAGTACCAGACTAGAATATAGGTTACAAAGTATTCGAAAGTGTATCATTAATAAGAATAAGCCTTAGAATGATAAAGTACAAAAAAATAGAGAAATAAGTAAAATAATCTTATTAAAATAGTATTATTTACGGGAAACAATATTTAATACCACAAAAATTATGACTTTTTTTTATAAGATTAAAAATTGGTTCAAGATTTAACTTGTAGAATTAAGTATTTTACTAAAATACCACAAGTCGTAATTAAATAAGATTAAGATATGAGACTGAAGAGTAAACTGAAAGTTTCTCAAAATATCTGGAATAAGTAATTCTGTAGTGATTTAGGTGTATAAATATAGGTATATATAGTATATATGTGTGCGAATATAATCGAAAAATGGAAGAGTTTATTTTTGTGTTATAATTATTATTTTATTGAATTTTATTATGCGTTGTTGTACAGAGATTTCCTCCTTATGCAATAGTTTTGGTTTTACGTTTTAGGTACTTACCGAATTTTCTAAATGTTGAATTCTATGTGCTTTTCCACTACTTATTTTTGCCATTAATGCATCTCGTTCGATTGAACTAAAAAATAATATGAACAAGTATAAGGCTTAGGCATCCTTTGATGACTTTAAAATTCGTTTATTTCTGTTTCATGTGATCGTAAAGGATTGTCATATATAATTAGTTATATGATATGCTATAAGTAAGTAGGTATTCTAGATCTAGGTTTATAAGTATAATTATCAATTTGTAACATCCTGTGGAAAGCATCTTGAAAAAAATGGTTTATGATCGAAGGTTGAATGAAAAGAAACTTTGATTTCTTTTGTATGTGAATTGTAAGCTGACAATAGGTAGATATTTTTTATATCAGATTTGAAAAAATAGATCTACTTCAATATGATTTATGTATAATGTATTACTATTATTGTCATATATATTGGCGATTATTTGGGAACGTACGGGTGATTAGGTTGTTAGGCAGGCTAAATTGGTAAAGTTGAATGATAAAGTTGAAATTAGGAGGTTATCTGGCTGAGAAATAATGTTATACTCGTACTAAGTGTTCCAAATAGATACTAATTTAGTTGGCTATTAAGTAGGTTAAATAATATACAAAATATTAAAAAGATTAGATAACGTTAACTCCTAGACTAAAACATTTTCTGTTGACCAAATAAAAAAATCTGTAGGTATACATACATGTGTTTATACATGTGATAAATTATCTTGATCTAGACCAATATAATTTAGTAAAATTGTCATAAAAACCGTTTTATTTGTAGTGATTTAGAGGCGAGAAAGTTGTAACTTTAAATATTATTGTTTTGCTTGTTACTCATGTCTCTTCTTATTAAATTGAGTTGGTCAGTTTTATAAATGTTGAATTCCACCAGCTTTTGCACTACCTACTAACACTATTGATAAATATACTTTAGGTATTGATTTAGGTACCTATGAATGCCACACGTTTTGTTTTGCATTTACTATATATGTATATATATATATGTTCGATTGTTTATCGAATTAAATTAATATGAATATAACTATTTGTTAAGTTTGGTTTCTGTTTTGTGTGATCGTTAATAAAGTAAATTTGGGCTTATAAAATGGTATAAATAACAAGAATATTAATGTCGTTTAGCACTTATAAGCATGACCCTTGTTAATGTGATTGTCATTGCATTATAATTGCTTGGTAAAGTACCTACTCATCTTAAGCGATTTTCACAACAATTTAAAGTAGGTAATGGGATTTAGCACGAACGTTAAATATATTTGTTGCGGTTTTTTCACATTTCTAATATGTGTTTCTAGCAATTTGCATGTTTAAATGCCTTCTTAACCCCGTTATTATATTTTTCCGTGAATATAGCTTATAAAACGTAGTTTATTGGCTTCTAGAGAAAAAAAAATTCTAGCTATTGGAGAGGCATGGTCTTCATGAGTGTATTTTGTAATAGAATAAAATGCGTCGGAAATAAAATTAATACAATTATTTACAGTATTGTTATAAGTTTTAAATCTGAGGAATAGGTATCATTAGGTAGATGTTATGTTATGATGTAAATATCTATAAAATTATTTATAAGATTCATCAGGTCGTTCATTGAACAGTCCAGACCAGCAGAAGTATCTTCAATAACAATGAATACCAAACCACGGATTATACATTTAATACTACCAAACTAGGTTAAAAAATCAAGCAGGTACCACTATAGAGAGTTCAAATATAAAGTTATAAGGTAAAAACGCTGGTTGTAAAAAGGCTAAAAAATGGCTATCGACGATCGGTTGTTACAAAATAAAAAACGAAAAAAAGACTTAGATGAAATGAGTAGGTATGAGTATTATCTTTATAAATTTTTTAATTGACCGAAATCAAGAGTATCAATATTAAGAATAGATATAAGAATATGAATAAATAGTCGAAAATAATTTAGATTTCACAACAATTACGACAATTGTACAATGATATTGAAAGTTCACACAAAAACCTGACTAAAAAATAAGTGTCAAAAGAGTGTACGAAATATGATGCGACTGTCTAATTAGTCTAAGAAATAAGCGTAAAAAAAGTGTGCGAATCTACTTTATGTATATGTGAGCCAAATCGGAAAGCGTAGCAAAGTATAAAGTTGTGTACCATACAAGGAAATAAGTGACAAAATTAGAGAAAGATTGAATGGTATAAATAAAGTTTGAACTTATAAAAGGTTACAATAAATATTAAATAATCCTAAAATATCCAGGGTTAACATTTTTAATGAGGCTGAATATCTAATTAGAAAATAAGCATTCTAGATATCTTAAGAAAGCACGGAAATATAGAAAGATTTAATGCGAGTTATAGAATTAAGCACTATTAGTGAAATTAAAAATAATAATACATTTTAAAAATGATTAATATCGGAAAGAGTAGGTATTTCGGCGCGGTTGAATAAGTACCAGACTAGAATATAAGTTACAAAGTATTCCAAAGTGTATCAAAACTATTTAACAGAGGCTTTAGAATGATAAAGTACAAGAAAATAGAAAAATAGGTAAAATAGTATTATTAAATATAGTAGTTAAATAGTAGTAAAATAGTATTAGCAGTATTATTAACAGTAAACAATATTTATTTTAACAGAAAAGATTACCATTTTTTATAAGATTAAAAATTGGTTGAAGATTAAACTTATACTTAAGTAGAAATAAGTATTTTATTAAAATACCAAGTCTTAATTTAATAAGATTAAATATGAGACTAAAAAGTACGGATCTAAAAGTTTCTCCAAAATATCTGAAAAGATTTTGAACATTTTATTTAATATGTGAGATGAGAATACATAAGTAATTCTGTTGTGATTTATGTATGTAATTATAGGTATAGGAATGGTGTGCGAATATAATGCAATAAAAGAAAAGTTTATTTTTGTGTAATTAATATTATCTTTTTTTGCTTTTTTCTTTGCGTTCGAGAATTCCTCCTTATGCAATAGATTTGGTTTCACTTTAAAACGTGACCTAAAGGTACTTACCTAATTTTCTAAGTGTGGAATTTCATGTGCTTATCCACTACTTATATTTATTTATATATATAACTATTCTTGTATTATGTTGCCATTAATGCATCTCGTTTAATTGAACTAAAAAAATATATGAACAGGTGTCAAATATATAAGGCTTAGGCAAAGGCAATATGTTAAGGCTTAGGCATCCTTCGATTAGTTTAAAATTGGTTGATTTCTGTTTCATGTGATCGTAAAGGAAATTGGGCTTATGGTATAAATAACAGCCATTTCAATGTCGTTTTAGAACTAAATGGCATGATTCTTGCTAATGTGATTGTTTATCATATTCACGATTTGTATTTACTCATCTTAGCACGAATCTTTTATTTGTTGCGGTTTTCCATTCTCAATGACTTTGTATATAATTAGGTATGCGTCGGAAATAAAATAGGTAAATTAAAATATAATTTATGAGTATTTAAATCCGGAAAATGAGTATCATAGGTTAAAAAATTAAGTACCTCTATAGAAAGATTATTAAAAACGCTGCTAGAAAAAAGGCTAAAATTGTCCAAAAAGGCTGTGAAGTAAAATGAGTAGGTGTTACCTTTATAAGTTTTAATTGACCGAAATCAAGAGTTAAGATGAGATATAAGAATATGAATAAATAGACGAAAATAATTGAGATATAACAATAATGACGAGAATCGTAGAACGACGTTGAAAGATAGGAAATACAAAATACCAAAAAACATGATCAAGTGAAATTGAACAGGTACCTGACTAAAAATAAGGAGCTCAAATATCAAAAAGAGTGTACGAAATATAATGCGACTTAGTCTAAGAAATAAGCGTAAAAAAGTGTGCGTATCTACTATGTTGTGTGAAAATCGATTGGAAGGGATAATACAATAATATTTAGAAATTATTAAGAAAATCGTGAGCAAAATGTCGGAAAGCGTAACAAAGTCTTTGTCAAATAGCATTTTGTACCACACAAGGAAAAAAGTGTAAATTTTTTAGAGTAAGATTAGTTTAAAATTGGTAGATTTCTGTTTTATGTGATCTTAAGTTAAGGGAATTGGGCTTGTGGTATAAATAACAGCCATTTCAATGTCGTTTTAGTACTAAAACGCATGATCCTTGCTAATGTGATAGTTTATCATATTCACGATTTGTAGTTACTCATCTTAGCACGAATCTTTTATTTGTTGCGGTTTCCCATTCTTAATTAATTTGTATATAATTAGGTATGTGTCGGAAATAAAATAGATAATTTAAAATATAATTTATGAGTATTTAAATCCGGGAAATGAGTATCATAGTTTAAAAAATTAAGTACCTCTATAGAAAGATTATTAAAAACGCTGCTAGAAAAAAGGCTAAAATGGTCCAAAAAGACTGTGAAGTAAAAAGAGTAGGTCCTAGTATCCTTTATAAGTTTTAATTGACCGAAATCAAGAGTATCAATACTATTAAGATGAGATATAAGAATATGAATAAATAGGCGAAAATAATTGAGATATTACAATAATGACGAGAATCGTACAACGATGTTGAAAGATAGGTACGAGTAATACAAAATACCAAAAAATATGATCAAGTGAAATTGAACAGGTACCTAACTAAAAATGAGGGTCTCAAATATCAAATAGAGTGTACGAAATATGATGCGACTTAGTCTAAGAAATAAGCGTAAAAAAGTGTGCGAATCTAATATGTTGTGTAAAAATCAATTGGAAGGTTTACAATAATATTTAGACATTATTAAGAAAAACGTGAGCCAAATGTCGAAAAGCGTAGCAAAGAGTAAAGTAAATAGAATATTGTACCATACAATGAAAAAAAGGGACAAATTTTTAGAGTAAGATTGAATTGTATAAATAAAGTACAAAAAATGAACTTATAAATGGTTAAAATAAATGAACAATAATCCTAAAACATCCAGGGTATAACAAGAGTCCAATATTTCTAATGAGGCGGAATATCTAATTAGAAAATAAGCATCCTAGATATTTTAAGAAAGATTAAATGCGAGTTATGGAATTAAGCACTATTAGTGAGATTAAAAACAATAATACATAATTTTAAAAATGTTTGAAAATGAATTATTCAAATATCGGAAAGGTTAGGCATTTCGGCGAGTTTGAATAAGTACGAGACTAGAATATAAGTTAGAAGTGAAGATTTTACTTATAAGTAGTTATAAGTATTTTACTAAAATACCAAAGGTCGTTATTAAATAAAATTAAATATGAGACTAAAAAGTCTATACGTCTAGTCCTACGAATCTGAAAGTTTCTTCAAAATATCTGGAAAGGATTAGGAACATTTTATTTAATATGCGAGATGAGAATACATAAGAAATTCTGTAGCCAATTAGGTGTATACATATAGGTAAAATATTAAGGTGTACGAATATAATCGAAAAAAAGACGTGTTTTTTGTGTTATTTATATTATTTGTTTTTTTTTTATTTACGTTGTTGTACAGAGAATTACTCCTCATGCAATAGATTTTGTTTGTCGTTTTAGGTACTTAACAAATTTTTTAAATGTTGAATTCTATGTGCTTTTCTATATTTATTTATATATATAACTATTCTTGTATTATGTTGCCATTAATGCATCTCGTTTGATTTGATTGAAGGCTTAGGCATCCTTTGATTAGTTTAAAATTGGTTGATTTCTGTTTCATGTAATCGTAAAGGAAATTGGACTTATGGTATAAATAACAACCCTTTCAATGTCGTTTTGGTACTAAAAGGCATGATCCTTGCTGATGTGATTGTTTATCATATTTACGATTTGTAGTTACTTATCTTAGCACGAATCTTTTATTTGTTGCGGTTTCCTATTCTCAATGACTTTGTATATATTTAGGTATGCGTCGGAAATAAAATAGGTGTAAATTTACGAGTATTTAAATAAGTATAGTAATAAGTATCATTAAGTGGATGTTGAGGGTAGATGCTATAGAGCCATTAAATTATTATGAACCTAAAATAAATCTTATACATAACATTAGTGATTTATAAATAATTATTAGGTACAAATCATAAGAGAGTATTCCATATAAGATACGTCAAATAATAGTTTAATAAACAGTTCAGTCTAGGCTATGATAAAATGTCTTCAATAAGATTGAATTAACTGAATAGGTGAAACTTACAATACTAATATCTAAAAGCATTACGAAATTAAGCATCTCTTGTAAGATTTATGAGGTTTAAAAAAATGGCTACAAACGCTGCAAAACAAAAGAAAGTTACAAATGAGTTCCTACTAAAAATATCTTAAAGTTTCGAAGTATTCAAAAGTGTATCCAAAATATTCAATAGAGAAATTTCAGAAATATTAAAATTCTAGGAAAAAATACAAACACTATTAAGATACTAGTAAGATTACAAATAAGTATAACGCTAATATAACACTAAACACTAGGCTAGGCTAAAAAACGTACCGGAAGGCATAATTAAGAAAAGTTGAGAATGCTAGACTAGAAACTAAGCGATCAAAGTGTCTTAAATTGTGTTTTTAGTCTTTGTGTGTGGCGACATATTTACAAGAATAATCACATATCATTTGACGATACAAATTATTTATTCCGTATATTGAAAATCAAGTTAAGATAGGAAATGAAGAAATTTTTATGCAAGGTTGAAAACGGATTAGACAATGTGTTCAAACTATTTAAGCGCTATCGTACGATAGTTTTGTCAGATACCTTGGTACCTATGTCTATTATAATATCAAAATCGTTTGTCGATATTCCTGAATATGTATCATTCTAGAAATGAAATTAGTCGAAAAATTTACGATATTTATTTAAGAAAAGCTGACCAAGCTATTAATAAGTGCTCTAAAATACCTAGTATTAGCGAAACGACAAATGAAACATCGCCTTTAATGGATTGAGTAACCAAAATATTTGACTAATAATTTAGTTTTTAAATAAGAATCCGGAAATACCAGTTTTAAGGTAATAAGGTAAATAGTCAACAAAATAAGTGTCTAAAATAGAGTATAAAAAAAGACTTAATCAACACAGCTAATGTGGATATTATAATGCTTTTAGAAATAAGGTACCATATGTAAGTGTAAAGAAATGGCTAGGAAATACGTGTCCAAAAAGATGTCTAGTAATAAGTACCATTACAAAATACCAGATAAGTAACATAAAATATTATAAGATTATAAGATTATTTAATCACTAACACAGTAAACAAGTAGTAGTACAAGAGTCCAACATTTCTGAATTCAGAAAATTAGTAAGGGTACCTAAACCCCGGAGAAGTTTCCAAAACAGTTATTGGATAGAGTTAGATGATGACTGTTTTTTTATTTTTTTATTTATTTAAACTTTATTGTACACACATACAAAAGTACAGTACAAAAGGTGGACTTAATGCTAAAAGCATTGTCTGACAGTCAAACCTTAGGGTTGAGCAGAGAGTTCATGTGGGTGTAAATAAATTTTATTATACAAATTAATTATTGGTAAATTAAACAGATACATATAAATATGCTACGTAAATAAAATAAATAATAAACATATAATACAAATAAACATAAGAATATCCGTACCTATAAATATATATTACTGACTATGATTGACTATCGATCAATGTACGAAATCAGCTTCTGAAGTTGTTATGCTTCTTATTTTTGCAAGGTGTGTTTAAATGACAAATAGTGTAAGGAAAAAAATAAATATACAAGTATATGCTTAAGTAATAGCTATAGTGTCAATTAAGAATTGTCGAAAATAAAAGAGTCATGTCTCAACAATTATGAGAATCGTTATATACCAGGTAGAAATAAGTACCTATAGGTACAAAATACTTACCGAATATCATATTTAACTGAGGTTTTATGGATTGTTAAAACTAGAGAATAAAATGCCCAAAGTACTTATCTGAGAGTTTGTGTCTTAAGTGTATATATATATAAAAAAAAACATTGCTAGATTGAACACCAGTTTAGGAAATATAATGCGATTTTAAAAATATTACTACGAAATATTGCATTTAAAATACTTAAAAGTGAATAGCGGACCAGTACCATAAATAATTATAGCCAATGATCTGATACGTAATGTGTTTCTTAAAAGATTGAATTCTAAGCAAGAAATAAACCAGAAATCTCTAAATGATGAATATAATGAAATAAAAAAACATGTGTATACAAACATCTTTAGTATGATTGATTGCGGGGTTAACATTTATGAACACCATCGTCATAATATTGAATTAATATCTACATGAAGAGACTAGAAATTATAAGACCAGAAACAGTTATGTGTTAACTAGATTACTAATTAAATCAAATCATTACTGAGATTCAGTAATAATCAAAAGTAATAAATAAGTGCCCTAATATAACATAGTACCTAGGTATACAAAATGTTTAAAAAAAGTGTCTAAGCAAAGCGATGAAGTACCTATGTTACGAAATACTAAAGTTGAAAGAGTTAATGAACTGCTAGTGTTTCTCTAGCTATTTGATACTTGATTGCGAATAAGACTAAATAAAATCTACTGCGATTTATCAAGATTGAAAATAACTTGACTCAACGTCTTGAATATTTAAGTGAAATAAAATTCAGCCTTAATAATTAAGGTCCGGAGAAACGAAATGTGTTTGAGCCTTAGGTATGTGTAATATGTAAACCAATCGTTGAACAAAATAATACAATTTCAAAGATTTTTTAAAGATTCGTAGTTAAAGTAGAAATAAGGCTTGAAAATAGGTGTCCAAAATAACTTCTTCAGTTGTTAGTTAATAGGTCAATACGTTTGAAACTACGAAAGAATTTAGATCAGATACG
>JAEMBS010000445.1:0-25000 GCA_018467065.1 Ephestia elutella
ATAAATGAATTTTACATCGATATTCTAAGGATAATGAGATGCACGTGTAAAGTACTTACCTATTAGATTATACCCCAAGAAACACAACTTATCTAATAGGTACTGCGTTTAAGGACTTATACAGGATAGATATAATAGAATACCAAACACTTGGAATAATATCTACAACACTTTTGACTTCATAAGTATTTTCTAAAACGTTTTATTTCAATGACCGCTCTACCAAGTCTGGTTAGGCCGCATACATTTTTGAAACACCTGAAACTCTGCAAATCATCATGTATTGTGGTTCATATCGATGTGAACACGTGTTCAGTCCTCAATTATACAGAAAAATACGATCTAGGTCAACCGACCGTTCGCCTGGTATACTTCATTAACTTTTTAGCTTTTACAAAGCGTAGGTAAACTAGTTATTTTCATGAAAGCACTAGGTATTTTTTTATGATGGATTTACCTGCTCATTATTGCTGTGAAATATCCGCCAGGAGTTCACTTATTTTCTTTTAAAGAACGCTAGCTACTCCAAAATAAAACAAAAAATCGTTGTAATTTAGTTTTCTTAAATACCTATCTTTTTTTATAGTACACTATGAAACTATGACCATTAGTTTATCGTGATTATTGGAAGTAGAAACGTTTATATTATATTCTCCTAATACATATTTCTGCAGCTCTTTGGCTGTTCGTCGTGATCATAACATGTCAAAGCGAATACTGGAACGAATATTGGTAGATGCTTACTGCCTGAATACTTGCCAAATATAACTTTGCAAGTACCTTTTCGCGAACAAGCCAATATTTCACCGCAGTAAAAAAGTCAGAGGAAAGGTCACCGGTATTTTATGATTAATCGATACATAAATACAAAGCTCAGCCTATATTAATTGGTCATTTACATACGGTGATGTCACGTTTCGTCCCAAAAAGCTGTACTTATATGTTCTACTCTTGCCAAACCAACTGCAAATATTACGCAAATCTGTGTTAGAAGCAACTTCTAATTTATTTTTTGTTTATATTTAACTCACTATCTGAATTATCTGACTAAATGGAATGGAAAACTCATTATTAGTAAGCAATGGTTTTGAGGAAACAATTTGCTATTGAATTTATGAAGGTAAGAACAACTAACAATTTTAAAACTGCGTATTTCTGATTTCTGTAGATAAATAAGTAGGGCAACCATCTATTGCTGCTATTATATACAAACATTATGGTATCTACTAAAAAATATCATAAAATAAACTTTAAAAGACAAGAAAGGACCGTGAGACATGGAGCCAAGAACGCTGGCTGCATTCCTGCGTTGTATTTATTATTATTTACTACCTACTTTTTTATGTGATTCATATGGTCATCTTCTGAGTGTTCCATCCACCAGTGTTGAGCCAGAAAGGATTTTTTCTTCGGCTGGCCTGCGCTGCGGTGTAATAAAATTTGATCGCGTTTAGGTAATGTAACTTTGGACGCGTTGATCTTTTTGAGGACATATATTACAAAGAAAAAAAGCTTTCAAAAAGACCAAATAGTTTATCTGTGATCGCTAGATTTTATTTGATTGTTAGATGTTAATCTGTTGGCGTAGATTTTATTTGATTTTTATATCTATTTGATTTAAATTTTATTGTAGCTAAGGTTCCTATTGTTTTCACGACGTTAATTAAAAGTCCTTTAAATTATAGTCTGGTTTTAACTGGATAATTAATGAATACTAAGTTTTACTATTGCTTAAGGCTAAATGTTAATTAGTCATTAATTATAATTAAAGAAAAATTATGGTAAAAAAAATTAAGTACCGAAAATCCCGGGAATCCCGGTTCCAGCATAGTCCAGAAGCGAAAATCCCGGTTCCTTGAAACATATCCGGTTCTCTTTACACTATTTGGGATGGGATTTCCAACAGACTCATGCATGTACATACATACATAGAATCACGTAGTCTTTATCCCTTACATGCATGTGTCTATATCTAATGCATAAGTAGATATGAATATCCCTTATTTTACCTCTCTACACTTCGCATATAAGCCTAATATCGTTTACAGAAGAATTGACAAAGGCAATAATAAGTACATGTCATTTTTCAGCTAGCTGGCTGGCGGTGCCGGGCGCCGAGCGATCGATCGTCGCAAACACGCAGGATTAGCATTGCAACCCGACAACACAAGGGTAGCTATTTGCGAATATAGGTCATGATCTTATTGCAAATATGCTAAAGCTGGGCTTGGTAAAATTAAGTTCATTTTTTCATTGTTCTCAGGCATAAAAATAATCGGTTGATAAACGTTTCTGTCTGTACTGTGGTGTCCAACCAATGGACATATAAATAATGATCAGGGTGTAAATTCTGCCCAGAAATGATCCATTTCTCATTTCCTAATTATTTAAAAAAGTAATACGACTTATAAGGTTCATTTTTAAATATCTAGGAAATGGAATAAGATCATATTCTGATTTGTCAAAGTGGCCTTTTTAGACCCCCTGTTCTTGTTAAAACGATTGAAACACCTTTACTCTATAATGAATTATCTTTATCGGAATCGGACAATCGAATTGTTATTAGACTCCCGACACTTCCGTTTTTGTTCAATAAAAATCCAGTCTTATTTCTTCACGATTATTTCAGTTTCAGTCAGTCCCAGTAGAAAAAATGTTTTCCTTTTGCAGCTTTAAAGTGGAACTGGGCTGGGCACCTGGCTAGAAGGAACGATGGAAGATGAAAACGGAAAACGAAGCGTAGGGCATCTGGCAGCTAGATGGGTCTACGATGTTAAGAATATTGCTAGCAACAACTGAAGTAGGATGGTGCAGGACAGAGAAGGTTGGCGGTAGATGGAAGAAGGCCTATACCTAGCAGTGGGTCACGGAAGGCTGTTAATAATAATTGCCTACTAGCATCATTAAAAAACCCGATGTAAAAGTCACTAGGTCAAAAGAAAATTGTATATAACATAAATGCCAATCGTTTTTCTCATGAGTGGGTGGTCTGAACTGAGCACCGTAGATCGTAATATAGTGCATAGCTGCTCAGCTTTACAAACCTTTTCGGAAACGATCTTTTTTTATAAATTAGAATTCAGTTTCTAAAGGTCTTCTATATTTTCCGAGTAAAGATTTTCTTTCTTCACTTCCATGGGTTCCAGCCTGTTGAATATTTTTGGATTACGTCAAAAATCTTTAAGTATCTTTTGATACCTACAGTAATATTATGTGCGGCTTGGCGCATTGAAATAAAACTATATTTTTGTAACTAGTATTTATATTAAAAATTATTCATGATTTAGCATTTTACAGAGTAATCATATTTACAAACAATACCGGCTACGTACTTGTCTACATACATATAAATAAAATTCATTGACTCCCATTTTATAACATTTAATGTACAAAAACATACAACTCCACGACCATCGATGGAAGCTGGCACCGCGACCGTGTGGATATTATGCTATATAATTGTGTTAGTACCTTCATATTTGGTCGTAAATCTGTAAAATTAAATATTGTTACATAAAACTATGAGGGATCGTCGTTATAAATAAGGCAATTAGTCGTTGACCAACGCTTGGACGAAACACAAGTAGTCATAGTGTTACGTAACTGGGACGCGTCCCTTGGCGCCAGTCGCTGTGTCAGCTTCTTAGTAAATGTAACTTATTATTGACTAATATTTTGTTAAATAGAGAACTTCGAGAAAAGTTTTTAAAATACTGCGCTCTTGGTGCATATCTGTGGGGTACATTAACATACCACGACAAAATTTCATCAGTAACACTGAAATATTAATTTTATTTATTTACAAACATTATAACTAATTTTCTAACAGAATTCCTTTACTAAATCCCAAAGGCTTTAACAGATTTTTGCCTCATATTGTGCGGCCTCATAAAACTTATAATTTAATACTACATCAGAACATATACACCTCTATAACGTGTAACGTGTACGCTAAAGAAATTGAGGTAATTGGTTTTGAAGATAAAACATGGGTAACTTATCCAATGACTCGTAGTATATACAGAGCAACATGACGAACTGGCCACGCGCTGTCTGTACTGTTAGCAAATTTACCATCATTTTAGACCAGAATATCATTGTGCATCACACACAGGTACCTCCTAATATCTATTCAATTGCACAATAATAGAGAAACGAAGAAAACGAAAGCATTAAATAATCCTGTATGTACATTATATATCGTATCAATTAAACAGCTTACTCAGCATATCATATTGCGATATTAATAACAACATTTGAGCATATTGTTGTACACTTATGTACAGCGGTATTTGGTAACGAATAGTCACATACACGCTCACTCAGTGGCAATAGCTACATTACATGGGTTGCAGATAGTTCACGATGTTCAAAATACTCTCATAGAAAACCATCTTATTATTAAATCAGGTCACAAAAGTGAGGATACATAAAAAATACAAATACAATAATAATAAGTATAAATAACTTTATATACATAATATATAAGTATTATAAACTTTTGTTTCGTCACACGAACGATGTCAACAAATTCAGTCTGACTGATTTATAATAACTACATACTTGTATATGTATTGTATATCGAATATATGCATACATTGTCCGGGCACATGTACAACTTGACGTAAATCTACGTTAATATCTCGGGCTCACTCACGGACGTCCATCACGTCACAGTCTCACTCACTTCACTCGGAGGCGATCCAAACAAACGCACTCTCCAGACGAATATTTTCAAAGTACCCTCAAAAGCTTTGAAAACGGGGGTTCGGATCGTCGATTCGAAGGCGGGCGTCGATATACTTGGGGGTGTCCAAAAGGGGGGCTATTTGATCCTATTGAGGACAAGATCGGTGGTGACTACGAGTGCCTTCTGGAAGGGAGAGTCCGAGAGTTCT
This sequence comes from Ephestia elutella, assembly GCA_018467065.1. Lineage (NCBI taxonomy): Eukaryota > Metazoa > Arthropoda > Insecta > Lepidoptera > Pyralidae > Ephestia > Ephestia elutella. The sequence continues at coordinate 4,899 of JAEMBS010000445.1, forward strand.
GCCGCGAGCCGCGCCGCCTCGGCGCCGTGCTTGCGCGCTAGGAACCTGGTTTGTTCCAGCCCGCGAGACTTATGTACTAGTTCGAACGCCTTGGCCACGTCACCGGCCTCTTGGAACCGCCGCATGATCATCGGGTTCAGCTCCGGGTACTGCAACCATTTGAAGTGTTAGTGCTTTGAATGTCAGATATATAGAATACGAGACATTATGGCTACAAACAAGAGACGTCAGTTTTCGAATCCTACCAATATTATAAATGCGAAAGTCTGGAGGATATTTGTTACTCAATCTTGCAAAATTTACTGGACGGATTTCGATGAAATTTGGTAGGTATACGGGAGCAGGGCGCGAGATTAGCACATAGAGTACTTTTTATAGTTTATAGGGTATTTTTTATAGTTTATAGAGTAATTTTTATAGTTTATAGAGTAATTTTTATAGTTTATAGGGTACTTTTTTATAGTTTATAGGGTACTTTTTAATCTAGGGCGTAGCTAGTTAGTCAATAAAAACACAAAGCTAAGCTACTGAGCTAAGCTAAGATCACCACCACTATCAAAGAAAAATACGACTCCCATCTAGTTAAGGCCCATAATCTTATAGTTAATAAATAAAGTTACAGCATCAAAATACCAACGAATTAACATGGCCTGCGCGGAGGACACGAAGTCCAGCAGGTCGTCCACCAGCTGGAACACAGTCCCAGGTTGTAACATGTTCCGTACCTTCTCACAGGCGAAGAGCACGGGCGCGGTGGCCAGCCCCAGCTTGAGGTCGGCGGCGGTGGGCTTGCCCATGGCCTGCGCGGAGGACACGAAGTCCAGAAGGTCGTCGACCAGCTGGAACGACAGCCCCAGGTTGCGTCCGTACTGGAACGCCAGCTCGCTCGTCGGCTCGTCCGCGCCGCTCAGCAGCGCCACCTGCCGGAGGGACACACCTTTTGATTAATATCTGGAGTGCCTGGGGTTTTAACGCAGATATTGTTTGGGTTTGACAATAAATTTGTTTAAAAACGGACGAATTTCGATGAAATTAGGTAGTGGTGAAAAGGATGAAACCAGGCCCTTGATTCGACAAATTACAAACGTACTTACATATCGCCTCAGTTGTGTCCCAAAAGCCAATGAAATCGTAATAAAACATAGAAGTCTTACAGAGACCTTGTCGCTTTAGGTCAATTTCTTTGGATCTTGAGACACAACTGCGACATGAGGACACGGCATCAACGTTTATTCTATTTATTTATACAAATGATTTTTTTAACACCAGCGATATTTATTCACAATATGCTCAGAACATGGAATACAACAAGCTCCCTAAGAAAATACTGAAATAAGAACATGTAGCAACGTCAACGTCAACGAGATGGCGCTACGAGTACCAATGATATGGATCAATGAAGTTTCCGCCTCTTGGCCCTAGATGGCGTTTTAGTCTACAACGTGCTATGGTTTCGCTTAAGGCCATGTCGTACCCCACATTCGAAATAATTGTAATTTTTCATGAAGAAATTTACCTAATTAGAGTTTAATTACGAAGTGGAAAAAAATACAGGGTATAGATTATGATCTTTATTAAGGTTTCAACCGTGTACTTTTTAATAAAAATACATATTTTTGGCTTAATTAATTCATAAAGGCACCGAAAATTAAGAAAAAATTTCAGCTTTCAAGTCATGAAACTTTAAATTTTCAGCGATAACATATATATATATTTTTATATAATTAGTTAATATATATACTATATTAAAGTTTTAACCGAGCACTTTTATTAGACTAATATTTTTAAAGATATTTGAGAAATAGTTGCTAAATCGGTACAAAATCTGTTCGATCCTGCCAACGAAAGTAGAATATTGTGTTGTGCAAAAAACTATCTTATTGCAACGCGCACACGCCGCAGTGAATATGAATTTTGTTTTTTGCAGCTCTGGTGAGACCTCGTCTTAAAGAAAAGACGACCACCGATGCCTATTCCTGGATTCGTCCAGCTCTAAGAGCGAACCTACTTCCTTTTTAAGGTTACTATATTCGGTAAATGAACGTGGCACGGTCTTTCATACTTGTATATAGTGCTTAAGGGAATCGTCCCTGACTGAAAACGCATGACACGCATAGGCGTAACTAGCACTTATTTAGTGGTCCTTTTCCTCCACCTAGACATAAAGGGGTGATGAAATGGTTATGGTAATAAGTCGTCAATACTGTGCTGAATTGCTACATTAAATAAATAAATTTTACTTTGCTGAAATTGTCTGTTACAAACACAAAATTTCGATTTTCCATTCGTCCAATCCTGATTGGATTGAACGAATGGAAAATCGAAATTTTGTTTGTATTGCCTCAGACAATATGAATGCTGGAGCTAAAAAAATTGAAACTTATTGTAAAAGATGTATTTAGAAACCTGCTCAGTTTTACCATCCTAAGCTGCTTGTTTGTTGTTTTGATCAAAATTTGTTTCGTTGAATTGGGTCTAGGTAACACAAGGAATTTTGCATTAGGACCATTTCATAACATATTGCATTAGGACCATTTTATAACATGTGTGATATAATTCATACAATAGTAGTTTTTGATACAAGTGCGGAAAATGTGTCATGTTGCACGAGTCCCGACAAGTCTTGGCCCGAGCCGAAGGCGAGGGTCAAGAGTCGGGACGAGTGAAAATGACACTTCCGCACGTGTGCCAAACAACGTTTTTCAATACAGTTGTGAAAAATAGTAAAAAACAAATCAAAGAATTGAAATCAATTTAAAACACAATTCGAAGCACACAACAAAATAACAAATTGAATATTTTTAGATAATGGCGCGTTTTTGCAATTTTTTTACGACGATTCTAAGCAACGGACTCGTACGCGTATACAGCCAAAGTATTCGATTTTTGACAAATGTTTATGTGAAAATAATTAAATTAAAACTAAATAGTAAATGAAACTAAATGTTTGAATAAAATATTAGATAATAAACAACTATTTAAAATAATCATTCGTATAAATTGTATCCAATTTTTTTCTATGTACGAAAACTAATTGCTTTTAACTTGATTTAAAACTAAACTGCAAAAGTAATGATCGAGCTCGGAAAAGTAAGTCACGACCGCGGAAAAGTAAGATGCCTGTGCAAAATATTCAAATTTCGAATCATAGATATAGGCTCAGAAAGTACGCCATGTTATACAACTGTATTGAAAAGAAAATTATAACACACCGCTTTGACGGAGTTCGCGATGAGTGAAGCTGTTTTTCTGTATGTCTTTGTGAGGTAGTGCGCGAATCGCTCGTTCTCTGTCTCTTTGCTGCCCAGCTGCATGAACTCTCCCTGTACCAAATCTGTCACCACCTGAAACCAACACAAATTACACAGTTACAAAATGCTTTCATCAAAATCAGTATCTTTCTTATTTAATCAACAATCAGTTTGGACGAGTCAAAAATGCTAGATTTTTGCATCGCCGCCAGGCTGAAATGAGCTACGACGATGCTCACCTCTCTCGCCAAAATTTGCTTAAATAAATATTTCTATTTCACTGTCGGTAATAGTTATTTTCCTACACTATCAAAATAAAATTCTGAAGGGGTCGATAAAGCGCCTATTCTTTATCGGCTTATCGTCGCTTAACTCAATCGTCGCAAACTCAATAAAGATAAATTAGCGATGTATTTGAAAGAAGCAATTTCTTTCAAATACATCGCTAATTTATCTTTATTGAGTTTTAATCAGTTCAGTTATCAACCAGTTTCTTCCAGTGTCCAAATATATATTTTTTCAGTAATGTGTTTGCACGTTTCTATAGCAATCATATCATGTCCCATCCCGTCTATTTTAATAATTTAACTAGCTGTCGTAGATGTATATGTTATGGACCAAATGATTAATAGGGTCATTTTTCATATTGCCCGCGCATTATGAATAATGACAAGCTACTTTGGGCGAAATAGATAATTATGATTTGAACTTCCTTATTTATCACATTGTTTCGACATTATGAATATTGTCACGTGGTTATCGGACAATCTGATAATACCTTTAAAATGAATATTAAAAGTAATTGTGAAGTAGATGCTAAATTTAATTGTATAGTATTCATTCAGATTCGCTTGCAAGGGCATGAGCAGGATGCGCAAATACAATTTGATATGCCACCGGAAAATGTGGTACCTATTCAAGTATAATTGATTAGATACTTGTGTCAGTTAGTTTCACGTGAATATTAGCTGTAGTAAGCAAGAACTTCAGAAATTAAGTAAGGAAGTACTTATACAAAAACCCTTAAAATTCTTGTGTTGTTTATTAAATAATAGATTATTGTTTATACATGTTAATCTAGTGACAAAAAATATTCTTGAGATGTAAAATCAGTTTAAACTTATGTTTGTAAATAACAATAATGTAAATAACAATAATCATCATCGGCATCTAACGAAACCCGTATGTCATTGTTTTTAGAGATTCGCATGCATGCACATTCGCACATTACTACTACGTACTACATTATTAAAACTAGTAAGAACGACATTCCATTGAACACATGACATATCATTGAACACAACTGGCATATTTTTAAGTGGTTACTTAAAAAACACTTCAAATCAACGTCCCACCCAAACCAAGTTCAAGTGTTGTCAAACAAAGAGGACAGGATTCAAAACGACTGGTATTGAGCGGGTCATTTCGCAAATCACCCTTGACCCGATCACCTGCAGTCGAATTCTAATAAGAATAATTCTTACGTGCCATAATTGCGTGTAAGTTTAAACGGAACTCTTAACCTATTGGTTTATGTTTAAATATTTATATCGAGCCAATTTTGGTAATTGCGTATTTAAATGTTGACCCCCGGTTTATAGTGCATTTATTATTTACTAACATTTACATATGGAATGCGGCCAGTAGGTAGGCTTTTAGAAAATCCGACTGTTAAGCTTCGTTCCCTTGTGATTAGATTTTTACACGTCTGCCCATGAAAGGATTATTTTTAGTATTCATGTATGTATTTATCTTAGTGAGTTTCTTTATTCTACCGTAATTCCTAAACGCCTTGACAGTGCGAGAAATCCTTAGATTCCTTACGTTATTCTAGGTAACATAAGCTATGTAGCGTTTGGTCATGTTTTTTTTAATTTTTGTAAAATTGGCTATATTTGACAGGTCAGATAACTGTTGCCAAAATACAAAAAAAAATCCATTGTGTTCTCAGCGTCAATAGTTAACATTAATGAGGCAGGCCGTATGCATGTTAGCTAGGTAGTGTGTTGAGTATATTTACCTCAATACAACAGCTGATGGTTACAGGCAAGGTGGACGGCAAACGACCTAGAGGCCGCAGCCCTACGAGATGGTCGGACCAAGTACGATCATCCCTAGACACCAAATTTCACACGGCCCTCCACGAAGCGAAAGATCGAAACAGGTGGAGGGAAGTAGTCAGAGAAAATGTGATTCTAAGGGGGAGTCACGATACTCAGTAATGAGAAATAGGACGCGAGGAGGAGGAGGTATATTTACCTGACTGAGCACAAGTGTTACTTCGTCGCTGCGCAAGCGAGCTATCATCATCGACGCCACGGCGAGGATGAAGTCGCCGGCCATCGCCACCTGGAAACAATACAAATCTACTTTAAGTATACTCCTGATATTTCTTTAAAAATTGAAGGTGATTTATTGATCGATTATGTTAACAGTGTCTTGAATGTCGAATGGTTGTGTAGTGGTAGAATTTAAGACGAAATGATAAGCGAAGTGCTGCAATTTTTATAAACAAGAGAAACGGCTTCGTCTTTTTCGTCGTCCATAGACACAACTATTATCTGAAATACCCGGCTTACGATCTGCTCTACAGCAAAAACGGCAGGCATAATCTAACGTCTTTTCTTTTATTCAAGCATAATTTACATAATTAATTTGATTGCAGGTATCGGTAATAAAACTCGAGCACATCAATATAATTGTTATGTGTATCGGGTGCTCATTTCTCCCAGTGGCGGCGGCGGGTGGTGGCCGTAGTAAGAATGTCGAGAAAGTTGTGATGCGATGGCCGGCCGCATACTAATGTCGCCCGGACTCTGTTCCGCCGGGCAAGAGCGACGCTGGTTTAAGGCGTGGGCGACCGACACCAAGCTCATTAAGGCTGGGAATACACTACTGACCGGCATACACTTTTTAAATTTATTGCTACGATAAATAATTTATCGCATAGTATGTGAGTGTCAGCAATTGCCTGATAATAATTACAATTTTCTGAGCGCCCAGTAATTTATTTGTCAAAGAAGGGAAAATACCTGTTACAAAAATCTCCTGCAGAAGATAATGAATATAATAAGGCAGGTGAATATAAAACTTGTTTAAAGCCAAGAAATTGAATAATGACATCAATTTATAAAGACAGTCAACTTGCACGACACAAAATAGCCTTACTCTTTTTTAATCTTGTTTTATAAAAATTTTGTTAATTGCGTAGGTAATTTAAACGCCCTGCCAGGACAAGAAACCCGGATGAATCGAGTATCATAATGTTTGCTAGTTCAATCCAAGGTAAGCCAGTATGGAGTTATTTAAAAAAATTGTATTTTAATATTTGCTAAAATATTTAAATAAGCAGTATTAAAATATATAGCCGACTTTATTTAAATATATTAACACTTCATCTATTATTAAAACCCTCAGTGTGAACCGAGCCCTTCAATCACTGGACACTTGTTAGCCTACATCCAGTGGCCGGCTTTGTGAGACCTACATATCGCAGAGTAGAGGGACGAACGGAAACGCACACTGATTTAAAAGTGAATCTTCCGAAATGCCATCGTCTAATCAAATCGTTATCAGCTTTTTATTAATAGCCAACGATATTTCAAGTTGCAAATAAGTAACATGAAATAAGTTATTGATATTCATATCAGACATCGACCTCGTCACCTGAAGAGTACATAGTGAGCACACACCTGAGTAGTATAATAGACTATAAGAGGCTCTCCTCAACGTGCAGTGAAGAAAGCTTTTGTCTGAGGTGTGATCATTATTTATCTGTCTTATGCCACCATTATATTTGGTCACTACTATTGTTATTTATTTAGTCAAGTTAAATATATTCTAATCAATATTTTATTAAGCTATATTATGGGCCACCTGAAGCAATCTGAACCGGATCTTAATATGTCAAGAGCGTAACCATCCAATGAGCAGATTCCATTTAAAACTTTGGAAAAACGTCAAGGTTATAGTAAATTAAATATTCATCCAAATGGTAGATAAATTAATTATGGAATTTATATAATTACTGTACTTTTTGTAGGGCGAGTATGAGGTTTGACCTTTGGCAGAACAACAACAGGTCGAAAATGTGAAAGTGACCAGACTGGATTACCATTTATAAGACATTGACCATTATACAGGGAGACGAGCTAAATCACGACTTCGTGACAGGAGCTAGGAGTATTATATTACTCGTGGAATAAGAACAGTTATGCAGATAAAACAATAGCTAACAAATATTTTTTAATTGATTCTGATAGTATACATTTTTGTAAAATATTTAATGTAACAATGGAATACATAATACATTATTAAACTAGAAGAACTAGTTATAAGTGGTGCATAAGAGCAACGGGATCGCAAACGGGAGCGGGTGGTGGCGCGTGTCTTTCGCGGTTGGTTGCGCAAATTGCGCACGCATTAACATACTTTCTGTCCTACTCGGCCGAACTAAAAACGCATCCGCTACGTGCATGCGTTTGCCACGAAACGATGTAGCAAGTCCTCGATGAATTCCAACATGAAATCATATGAAATGGCTTTATGAGTTATAATTGTAAATGGTAACCACGCTGCATAATTGCTTGACTACAAGTAAACAATTACGGTAAGTACTTTACAACTTTTGTTTATGTCGATATTATTTATAGAGTTCATTTAGACACTATAAGTTCGGTACTCTGTGATATCGACAAGCATCCATACTAATATTATAAATGCGAAAGTTTGGATGTGAGTTTGTGAATTTGTGAGTTTGTGAGGATGTTTGTTACTCAATCACGCAAAATCTACTGGACGGATTTCGATGAAATTTGGTACAGAGGTAGATAATGACCTGGAATAGCACATAGGCTACATAGGCTTTTTATCCCGGGAAAAAGCACTGTTCCCGTGGGAAATTCACGCGGGCGAAGCCGCGGGCAAAAGCTAGTAATGTAATAAAACTTATATATAAATCCCATGATAAGAGTGAAAGGCTTTCACAAGAACGCGTCGAAAGTCTGCCCAACGAGTGAGCCACATGAATAATTTACCAGAAAAATCTCTACGATTTCACGAAGACTTAATTCTGAATGCGTTGTGGTTTCTATTCTGTAATTTCATTACATTGCAATGCAAGTTTAAACTTCTACTGAATCGCTAAACCAATAGTCAATAAATTCACAATCGATTAATAAAATAAGACAAAAAATAAGTACCCAAGGTGACAAAGTCATTCCTCTGGACGGCTGTTTTCCGCGTTGGGATCTCTATAGGAATAAATATAATTAACTGTCAGAAAAAAGTTGTTGATGAGATAAGCCATAAGGAGCCGGGAATAACCAGGCGAGTTACAATAATAAACGCGGAAGTCAGGTAAAATACGCGGAAATGTTGTCGATGGTACTTTTACTTTATAAATTTTACGGATAGTTGTCTGGCGAAGGCCATTACCAGATAGTTGCGACATTATTTTCACAAGCTAGTATCTCGTAACTTGATGGAGTCGTGTTTGTGTGCGTGGTTCTGTAGTAATGTTTCGCAAGATAGCCTTGACAGTGGTGGTGGACAGGTGGCGCGGCGGCGGTGGCGGCCGGCACGAGAATGTGGTGGGATGTCTGTCGCGCTGGCGGCCTTGACTCCCCCCTCATCCTTCTTGCTAGCCACCAGCCAACCCACACGAGGTCCACTGTCAAGCCCACAGATTTGGTGTTAAAACCAATCATTCGTTTACATTGCAAAATAAAATTATATGCGGGGTTTGAGCCAAATTCATCAGATTCTTACTTTAGCTATCAGATAACGACTTGTGAAGGACTTTTTATAATATTTTGTTTACATGTATTTAAATCAAAGATAGAAATAGCAGTGGAGTGCTTAGTGCAGAGAGAACTAGTGATGCGATGCGAATAATGATATTTATTTGAAGAATTTTTAAAATCTCGTTTTGGCTGTCCTACTTTTTTAGTAGTGGGCTTTTGATGACATTTCTGCGCAACAGGGATTTCGAAATAACCAGGATTTTCATACAACTGATATAAGGCATAAAATTGACATGTAGCACATATTTTAAACAATTTAATTTATGGTTTCTACGAACGTTCATACAAGAACACACGGTATAATCGAGCACGCTTCTTAGAGCAATTTTACAGTAATGATAGTTATTTGTAAAATAGTTCTAACATTAAATATATAATTTGGAGTCTTCAAATTTTACATTGCCCGTTGGTTTAAGTTTTATAGCCGTTTCGACCATGGAAGGCATGTTAGTGAATTTTGTTCAGAGCGTAGTACCTCAAGCAGAAAATCGAATTTAATGTGATCGATACATGTTCAAATTACAGTGAATCGGCGGGTTTGGTATCGAGTGAGTGGAAGGTCCGGTGTGTTGCGAAACCAGCAGGGTATCTAGTGGCGATTAGTGGTCGACGAGTGGGCATCGTTTCAACACAAGCTGGTCGGCGGCACGTGTGCTAACTCCGGTTTTAGATGTAACGCCTGCTCCTTGCCTACGAAAATTAATCGATTATAGGTAAATGTAAAATATCTCGAATCTTTTACAGTTCGCGACATTTAGTCTCGAGAGACGTGATATCTATAGAGTAATTTGAAGAAGTCATAAAAGGTTTGATGCTTTTGTTTCTGCTCCTTGCACGGCAATTAAATCAAAAACATGCTAAGAGCCTAACTGTAATTACTAAAACAGTGTAATGGGGAAGATGTGTATGTTTGCTTAAATATTAATAGACAAGGTGTCGTAGAATTCTGCCACAGCTTGTGTCGCAAGCAGTAGTCCGTTTCCACCACGCCACGCCTTAAAGCAACTAAGCATGAAGACGAGCCGACCTTGACATACAGACTCGAGGCTTTTCGTGTCTAGATATACCAAAACAAAATACGCACCCAAATCAAAATTATGATTATAGCAAAAAAAAATATATAAATATAAAAAATATGTATGAAAAAAATACACATAATTGAGATTTACTGAATAGTTGTTCCGATCTGTTAGTAGTAGGTACCAAAAAATCTGATATTTTTCCCTTATTTACCTTATCAAATATTGGCAATTAAATCAAAATCCGTCTGAACATTGCCAGCTATACGGAGCTTCTGACCCACATCCCCTCCCCTTACCCCGCTTCACTCCATTACAGTTATAAAATACCAGTTTTACTTTTTACTTAACACTCTGCATCAAATAAAGTTGGTGGGTCACCCGAGGAAAGTGTTGGACGAATTTTGCTTTCAACGGCATACGCGGTCTGGTCTTACTATGACGAATCATCAATAGAAAGTAATAGTTCACGAGCTTTCATTTATTTAATAAAATAAATTAAGGAAAAGAGTATTAAATTTTTCAATTATATTTTTCAAAGGAGTACGTGACAATTATTTTCAATACAATATGAGACTGGTTTTTTCGTAACCAGTTATTTTAAACAATTGTTTTATTATTTTATTAGACAGCTAGACAATTCGTGTTTTTTTTAATGTTTCGGTAGTTAATTTCGGTAGTTCGTGTTGTTTGGTACGAGTGTTTCCCCACAAATGCAAATCGCCTGTGGCATCACTACCAGTGCGGTACAAACGACATCAACGCACAATTGCGCGCGCGCACACGCGATTTACTTCACTGTCATTTATTAAAATTGACAACTCATTTAGGTTTTAATCAAGAAACTGGCTTGATGCAAAACTATTGCGATATACTTATAGCTTAGCCTAAAGTAGTAAGAACGTTTTGCAACTTCTAAAATATTGGTAGAATTGAAAGTAATAAGTTTATTATAAGTCGATTTGTTTCATTAAAATTGATTCGTTTTTGGGACGGAAGTATATATTTTTATGTGGTACCTACGAAAATCAGTAGGCCGAACGAAATTCGATAGTATTAAAAATGTTTAAAAAAATCACCATAATAGTAGAAGCAGTATGTAGGTAAATATACAACAAATAACAAATTGCAAAGAGATAAAAAATGTCGAAAGTCTGAAGCTCTTTAAAGCGAAATTGAAGGCGTACTTGCTGACCAAAAGTTCACAGTGAGTGATTTTTTAGATTGAGTCCAATTATTATGCATTTTTATAATAGACAATTTGACATAATTTAATCAATAATTTTAATTTAATTTATTTAATGTAATTTAATTTATATTTAATTTAAAATTGTATGTTTGTTATAATTTGATGTTAATGTTTATTGTAATATCAAACACAATGTAAAAATTGTTTGTGATTAAATGAAATATAAATGTCATATATATACGGTGTCGGTTATGACTCTGTAGAAGCGATTTAACTACAAATCGATGAAATCATTCGCGGAATGTTAATATAGCCAGGTGTCAGAGTTAATTATTATCATCACTTCGACTCTATGGTTTTTTTATTTTATTATTTTATTGGATTTATAGCGAAGGGCACCATAAATTGAGATAAGGTAGAGAACATGAATATGGAGGACCGGCAGAACCTGTTCTTTCATCCTTCACGCATTGTATTGGAGCGAGATGACATGTTTATTACATTTCCTTTATGGGCCTGAATATTTTTTTTGTATTGAAGATGACACAAAATAATGCACGTTCAATTTGTACTGCAATTTTATTTTTTCCTGTAGCTTATCGTAATTTACTAGTCAAGATGGGAAAAATTCCATAAGTTATTTTATCTTATGCTACATGATTTATTTTCAATTGATTTCGATAATTTATAATAATTTTAAATTTCATGATATTTCTTTTTACTTTTTAACTTATGAATTTTTCATTTTAATGTAAGAATTTTCTCAACTTGGCTGTTGTATCTTATGCTTCATGTTTTATTTTCGATTGATTTCAATAATTTATAATAGTTTTAAATTTAATGATATTTCTTTTTACATCTTATACTTGATTGATTTTTTCCCAACTTGGCTGTTGTATCTTATGCTTAATGTTTTATTTTCAATAGATTTCATTAATTTATAATAGTTTTAAATTTAATGATATTTCTCTTTACTTTTTATACTTATGAATTTATCATTTTAATGTAAGAATTTTCTCAATTTTCTCAACTATAAGAATATGTTTATGTATGCGATAGTTTAGCAACTAACGCGTTACTTATGGCATATTATAATGTTAATAATTCGTTATAAATAAGTTTGCTGCACTAAAATCAATTTAATGAGAGATCGTTTTATTTTATAATGTAACTACCGTGGTGAGCGACTAATAAAAATATATTATCTAATAATTAACTAACAACTCATAACCCAGAAACCAAGTGCAAGATAGTTTTAAAAAATACGTTCATTGACCCGTCGCCACTTGAGAAGCTGACGTCTGGTGTTGATGGATGATGCCTCCGCACCCCGCACCCCGCCGACCGCTAGTGATGGTGAAAGCTACCATTCGACTGCCTCTCTCGTGTCCTTCCAATGTCGACACCCCAATCGGACGCTCTCGCTATGACTAAACTACATATATTTAGTAATCATAAATGACATTCTTCCATAAAAATGAGGTTTGATTACTAATCTCACTTTCAATTGAATTTATTTAGCTACATATAAATCAATAAACTTAATAAAAGCCAGTTTGTTAGTCAGACTAACAGTTAATTATATTAGTCATTGCAATGGCGGGCAAATTTTGCGATTATGTAACCTAGTTACTACAGATTTCGAAAGCATACGGATATCCGTTGAAGTTCAAAAAAGGTGACGACAAACTGCCGATTCATAACGTGCTCTAGAAGTTACGTCAACTGCTTTATATGTTCAAGTAAAAAAAATACAAAAGAAACGCAATGCGCTTAACTTGCAAGATGGTAGATCTGATATCGTAATTAAATGTAAACAAGCACTTAAAGCAGATGCCCATGTAGGATTGCTTCTCCTTGAAGTTCACTGAATATTGACAGCCTTCATTATCTGCTTCTGTGTCATTTACAAACGCGCTTTACGAATGAAAATTCTAATCGCGTGCGCTCTTCATTTAAAAACGCTATTTCAACGCGTAGTGCAGACAACTGAACAATAAGGAACGCGACATATTCCGAACAATGGTTGTAGATACGATAAGAATCCGCAATTCGCTACTGACGTTCTTTTTGCGTTTGTCAAGAGCGCCCATTGTCGCGGTCGCTACGATCATTGCCAGCTTTGTAGTGCACGCATATTCAGGTGCCTAAAGTAGGTCGATGACCGCGTCGTTATTTTTTCAATACTTCAAATATTTGAACTTCCACGCAACAATTATCCTGTAAGAGTTCTCAGGAGTTTACACTTCGACAATACGTCACAGAGTAATATTTATTATTCAAATCCCATGTAACGTATTATATGCGATGAGCAAATATTACGTAACACGAACAGCAAATAAATCTATATCCGCACACGGTATCACTACCATAAACGTGCCAAAAATCAAACAGGCGTGCCCTGTTACCAACAGCGTTGGCACACACGGCAAGTATGGTAAGTAAGAAAACAGACTATTCCGAAAAAATACACAATACATATGTATTTAGCTTGCTATTCAAATATGAGATATTTATTAGATCTCAACGTTGGGGCAAACTTTGACGCGAAAAGAGACAACATCCGCCAGTAGAGATCATATATATTTTGACTAAGTATAGCAAGAGATAATGAGATTTCGGAGAACTATTTGAACATTTGCCATACCAAAATATCCTCTTCCGAAACAACGCTTTTATTTTTTTACACTAACATTATTTTTTTATGCGTATGCGTGGATGTTTGTTCTTAATCTCGCAAAATTTAATGAACGAATTCGATGAAATTTAGTCACGAGTAGAATTTAACCTGGAATTAAGCTTAGATACTTTTTATCCCGAAATTCCCCTTGGACGCAGCTAAATATCAGATCTTGCTTAAGGCCAACTTAACCTTGAAGTTCGATGAAGCTATGCGGTTTCTCTACCAAATTAAATATACAATCACGCAAATTATCCATTCCATACTTTTTCCATAATTAACGACAAGTATTGCCATCTGTATTAAAACAATTATGGAACGCGTAAAGCCTGCAAGTTACAATTACCATCGGGTAATTCCCAGTGAATACATCTTTTTAGTAGTCTCCACTTATTCTGCACTTAATTTAATTTTGACATTTTCCTTGTACAAAAGGTAAATACTGCAAGAATTTCTTTGTTGAACAAATTGATATTCATCTCACGGAAACAAAGATCGTTGAAGTCCACGTCTGCAGAGACGTGGACCTCAAAGATCTTTGATTAACCAATAATGATATCCCTTCCTTTTTAGACGAGTTTCGTCAAAACCGCGGGAGCGAAATATTAAAATGAGATGGTCTCGTGACGTGATAATACTTACGAAAATTGCCTTGACCAGGCTAATGTGTACAATAGTTATAACAAATATATTCATTTAAAGTTTGAAATATTACTCAATAATCGTGTTTCAGGTATTACTACTGCCGCTGTTTGTGTTGTCACTTGGAAGACTCGTAAACTCTATATTCCAAGATGTCATATGTCACTCTCGTGTAACAATGGACGTTTTACTTTCATTTTCATTAAATACCAACAAACTTCCATTAATAAATTAAGACTTATGAAACTGATAAATGCTCAAGCAATAGGAAATGATAACTGAACGTACAGTGTTATTCGAGTGTCGGATCAATATATTGTTTCATAGTGAAAATAAGAGAGAGTTTATGAATAGAGCGTATTGATGCAGTTACAAAGACCATCGACGTGTTAACAACAGCCGCTAATTAAAGTAACCGTGGAACCTTCAACTGTACGGTGCCGACTATAATTTAACTCCCACATAAATAAAATAGTAAGTGGATCATGCCGGCAGGTGTATAATATACGAAATATAATATACACAGCGCTGTAACAGGTAAACACAGAAATAAAAACGAGACAGCATCAAAGTGTGAGACCGCGAGGCACTTTCACCGGGGTCGTCCGGCTTTCGGCCTCTGAGAGGTATGCGAGGCGCGTCTGACACTCGCCGGTACTCTCCATCGCTACTACGTGTATAGTAAACACTGAATCTGCTGACACTAACGCCGTCTCCTTTCTTTACATGTTTAGTGAAAGGAATAGACATACTGCTCAGAGACTTGAAGATCAGCCTGTGATTCTTGATAACTCAGCCAAGAAGCCGTGACGATGCGGACTACTTCCCACAGATAGTGTTATTTCTGTTGTTGAGTTGTTTATAAATATGTTAGGCCAATAACCGTGAACGACTTACTTCCAAGCAGAAATTGTATTAATCTTTTTCTCTTATTATATTCATGTAATAAAATACACCTATGTTTTAAGTGAAAAGTGTTAGTCACCGCTCACTATTTCTACACTCAATAGCTTTCTATGAACGAAAACGAAATTTAATATGGTGAACAGAGCTGTTCGAAAATCAATATTTGTATGGCAAATGGGTAAATACGCCTTCATAATTAACTATTGAACCAGCAATGGTTAAGATAAGACTTTTCATGATTATCACGGAGGCTGATGACAAATTTTAATATAATATCTACAACTTTTCTGCCCAGTGATCCTGGATTTAATTCTGCAGGCAAACCATCTCATCTTACGCTGCTTTTATTCCTGCGTCTTTTGCTAGATAGTATGAAATGCATCTTATGTATGTGTCACAGATATGTCACGTACAAATTTGAATGCCTAAATTAATTTAAACTAAAAACCATATCCTAATCCTAAATCCTAACTAATAATATTATAAATGCGAAAGTGAGTTTGTTTGTTAGTTGATTTGTTTGTTTGTTTGTTACCTCTTCACGCTTTATCTACTGAATCAATCTTCCTGAAATTTCGCATACACATAGCTGGAAGTACGGAGAAGGACATAGGGACATACCTTTCATCCCGGGAAAAAGCACTGTTCCCATGGGAAATTCACGCGGGCGAAGCCGCGGGCGAAAGCTAGTAAATACATAAATACTGAAAATTTTGGGCGGCATAATAAAAAGACAATATTCATCCAAACGGACGTCTTCAAGGATTAAATACTCGATTTCGCAGTACATTACATGATAATTAAATTACGTATGATAGTTAATGTTGGAATTAAAAGAAAGTTAGTTGGCTCATGTCGCGAACACAGCGGTCGCGCGAGAGCAGGCTTCAATGAACCACGGCACGGCTTGAATGGCGTGATCTTAACCCAGATGTCTCACGTCCGCCGCAAACCATTACGATTTTCTTGACAAACGCTCTGACGATCTCCAATTTGGGTTACAAGTGTTTATTGCACTCGTAAAAACTACAGAGGTGCCGTGCTGAACTAAAGTATGACAGATTGTTAATCATATATTACATATTTAAAGAAAATAATTATGTAGGCATATGTATGTTTGTTCTGGCATCACAAAAAAGCTAATGAGCAAAAACTAACAAAGTACCTACCAATCTAATTAAATTTAAATTCAATGTCGTTTGGTATTATGTACTAAGAAAACAATTTTGATTCCTGGCAGTTAATAACCGTATTGGTTACGCAAGTGATGCCGCCGGCGAAAGATAGTGATTAAATAAGCCTTCAGGACTATTTATCTCAAATAAGTAAATCATACTAAAAACAACACAAATAGTGAAAAATTCAAAAGAATTCAAAAAAACAAACACAACACAATTATCTTGAAACAGAATTATCTTATTAATAATCGTTTATGATTTGAATATAACACATAACCATATATACCGTATATACCATAGCAACAGTCATAATAATAAATTACCGCTCCTTATTCCAGTAGCCTATTTGCACTTTCAATCAACCTCGTCTTCGTGTCTACCTCATCCGCATATTAAGTGTCCAATTGTGGTATCCCAATGCGATATCGTTCTTCATGATACACGAATATACGACGATTAGAACTTTGTCGAAATAAAGTGCCAACATATTTGAGAACTGTCGGTTACCATACCGAAATGTAAAAAGGTTGTATGTGCGTCGAAATCGAACCAACTAGGCGGAGTTGCGCTAAAAAGATGTCATGATTATTCACATCACATTCGGAATTTCCTAATAAAGATTATATTATAATCCATTTATTAGTAATATTAATGGATGGCCTTGAAATAATTCAACGGACAAGTTTGACAGGTGTGTGGACACCATTGACAAAGTACATAATTAGCGGTTAGCCAGTATTTTAAGAAAGACATGGTCCATATTAAAAAAAAAAATATTGGCCATTTTTGGGCCCAGATAAAATACTAAACGTGCCTATAAAAAATAGGTTTACTGGAAATTTTGAGTATATTTACGACAAACATATGTTAATATGCATAGGCAGGCATATGCCGCATAAGATGTTGTCCGAAAGTATATAACATTGTATGTAGTTTGTAGTGAACTTCTTGATAAACTTTTATTGAAACATTTCTTTCTCTACCTATATAATACGAGTATATTCTAATGAGTGGAACAAATGTACTTTACTTTAAAATATATATGATAGAGATGATGTCAAGTCAAGAGGGGTTGCAAATATCTACGAGTGATCCTTGAAACATCATCTATCCTGTTACAAATATTAATGTTAAAATATGTAATATAAATAAATCTCTTGGCACATGTATAGTCTCTCTTATACCGATAACGAATCCTTAAACTATTAACACACTGTAGAGTCCACCTGACACCATAAATTTGAAACAGGTTATTTTATTACACAACCTCTTATATAATTGTTGGAAATCAATGAACCCAAAGCGGGTATATCCGCCACCTTCATTATAAATTCACATAGAAACAAAATCCGGAATACAAAGGTCTAATAATATGACATGACGCTATCTTGTAAAACCCCCCAATAGTACAAAGAGTAATTTAATACGATTTGCTAATGTTATGGCATATCAGACAATGTAGAGTCCACCTGACACAATAAGTTTTAATTCATTGTAGTGTGTGCATTGTGCATATCCAAAAAAAAAATGAAGATATTTTGTTTCTCAAATAATAATGATTTATTCGTGTAGTTGATATGGATTTAGAGTCTATTATTTCTAGATGGTTATCACCATTCAGCAGCCTGACTGCTTAAACAGAAAAAAATCCTAAGAATTTGTCTAAGCCTGGTTTAGCATAGGTAGGCTAATATTTCTTAGATGACGCCATCGCAAGGACAGTAGAAGAAAACGAAGGTCGCCGTGTCTCATCTCATGCTATGTGCCTGGATTGCGTAATGGTGTACTAATCTGATGATTACCTTCTTGTGGTTCCAGAGCACGTTGACGGAGGGCTTTCCGCGGCGGAAGTCGCTCTGGTCGATGACGTCATCGTGGATCAGTGACGCCGAGTGGATCATTTCGCTGATCATCGCCACCTGTCGCTGTGACGGCAGCAGCGCACTGACAACCAAACAAAATGTAACTTAAATCATCTAGGAAAAAAGGAAATTAAAATTTGGTTAACGACCATTTATTAACACAACCGTGTAAACACTAATGTTTTAAGTAAAAACTTTCATGCCATCTGGAAGCGAATAAAAATAAAGAAAGTGTCAGCTAATATGGGTCCTGTGGTGAAAGGGCAATGGGTTATTACTACTACTAAACTATTTAGAATTTCCTGAACGATCTGCAAGTCCACTACAACTGTAACATGTCAGAAATTCTACATTTCTGAAGAGTGGGGCCCAAAAGTGGAACTTAACGATAAAGAATCTGTAGATCTCTAGTGTGTCCAGCATTTGAGACTCTGGTATAAAAAACTAACATACGTAACACAAGTTTTTTATTAGCTCAGAAATATCCTTCAGATTGCACACATATAAAATCTGATAAGGCACTAACTATATCAATTGACTCAGATAAGTATCGCTATCTAAACATATTGGACATGGACGAGCCCCAAATGATTATTTGATATCGAACGAATCGAGTGTTTAACTGATAATGATAAGCGACGCGATTATTGTAATAAAACTGTGACATAGATCCATTTAATCGAAACAAGCAAACTAATTGCTTACAGTAGCTACATTCTATAAATTAAATCAAGAGACCCACAAAGCCACAGACCAGATGAACGACCCTTTTAATTTGTGAAAACTAAAGTAATTCTTGAGATAAACAAATTTGGAGGACTCTATAATACACGTAATGAACTAATCGAATTATAAAAAACTGCTCCATTCTGTAAAGATCGTAGCAAGTGGAAATCGCTAGTCTCTGCCTACCCCCACAGGAAAAAGGCGTGATAATATGTATGTATGTATGTATGCTCCATTCGCTTGGAAATTTCGGGGATGAAATGTACCATCTTTTTAGAAGTAATGATTAAATACACAGGAAACTACTAACTATACCTTTAACTTTTTGGGCGTTACAATTGGGAAAAATCTCCGGAATTTTTCTTCTTCCTATTAATATGATTCAACAGCCTTGAATGACAAGTATGCGCTTAAAAATTAACACTTACTTATAAGAAATATTGTAAATATACAGCTATTCAAAGTAGCAAAATTATGATACTATATCTAAAATATTTGTGGTAGTGACTAGGCAAGAAAAATATTGGCATTCTGTTGCAATTACCGGCGTATATAGCCTTCGCGCTGAGGCGCACTGCCCACAATGAACCGACGCAAATTCAACAAATAAGAGAACCAATAACTATTTATTTTATCCTACCTACGAATATAATTAGCAATTAAATCTCTAAATTAATAAAGTGTAAATTATTTTATATAACAATTTCAGTTTATAGAAGCAAAAAATAATAATTCAACAAAAAGCATCTTTTTATCTAAAGAAATTCATCGCACTTAATTATAAAATATTCTTTGCGTGAACAAAAAGCATCTATATATAAAGAAATTCATCGCACTTAATTATA
>JAEMBS010000446.1:0-25000 GCA_018467065.1 Ephestia elutella
CATATACGCTATACTTTTTAATGCAATTTTCTTAGTTTCTACGTTTAGCGGTTTCGTCTCTGCATTGATTGATACCAATCAGTCAGTCAGCCTATAAAATATTTTTGTAACCCCTGGCTTAGCTGGCTGGCCCCTGGCTTGTAGAACCAAAAAGCCCTAGGGATTTTCAGGACCAAGAAGAGTGTGTTGCCAGTTAAATAGGCGCACTAAGCACGGACATTGCGGTGAATATATGCTCAAATGTGGTTGGCGAAGCTCATCGGCACGCGATTGTGGAGCATCTGTTCATTCAATACACACATTCGACACGTACAATAAATCGTATTATATTATACATATTGCTGTCAAATGATACTGAACATTCACTACACATAATTTGAAATAACTACTTGCACCTGTGCAAATCTAAGTTTTTATTAGCTTCAAAAGTAGGCCAATCCATATATGTAAATACCAAGATAAACGTTGTATGCGTAGCTATGCGACTAGAATATATGCTGTGTAATTATGTGGAAATATTGGATAGAGCTTTAATTTGAACATTTAGTATTACTTGTCGCTCTCGCTAAACGTTGTTGGTATTCCATGTGTCAACACATGGAATACAACAAAATGTACTTGCATGAAGCCAGGACTTTTTATCTAAAGGCTCGATGTTCCACAATTTTTGAGATCATCCTTTCCATCCTTTCGAGCACACAAAAGCGTCAAAATTGGAAAATAACGCCACATTTATACGTAACGAGGAGCACCATTATACTCGAATCCGCCTTGGCATAGGTATAACCGAAGATTGCTTTTCTTTTATCTTTTGATGCGACTTTTCCAATTTTTGCCCTTCATATCCAGATCAGATTCTGCTCTTTTGTTACCTTGTTGTAACTTATCGTAAAAGGCGTCCTGAATATTCAAATATTGGCTTTTGATTTTTTTATCAATACAGCTGTGATTAAAATAGGCTGAAAACTGTTCCACTGATACAGTCGACAGCACATCGCATGCTGTAGTGTAGTTGGTTGTAGTATGCATGCACGCCATGGTTTCTGTTAAGGTCACTATAAATTCTGACAATACTATACGAACGTTCAATACCTAATACCAGAAGCCATATTAGGACTATTAAGACTATTTGGCTTAGTTGCTTTAAATCCATTTATACTGTAATTGGCAACGAAGAGATTTTAATCTTTAAGTCAATTAACACCTCTGCAGACACAACCACGAGTTTTATTACTGTATCGGCTGCAATAGGTTTGCAATCCGCTCTATCAAAAGCAACCTCTGACCTTAGATACCCATTGTCGTGTTTTTCACAATCTTCTTAGGGTGTCGACTCGAACGTAGCTATCTTTTTGAAGACCAATAGTGCCAGTACGTTACTGACCATGTGACGATACGTCCCGTCCTCGAGTGTTATTGTCTTAATAACAATATTTAAAACCGTTAATATCGTGACTAACACATTCTTCAATATACTTTCATTATGTAGATACATACAATGCATCTATTTGGTTTAATGTCTCCAGTAGCGCACAATACAATAGGTCATAAAATACACTTCTAATTATGTTTACCGTTAAGCAAATAAGTGTTCGAACATTTGTCTGTTAATTTATTGAAGTACTTTCGAAAGTAGTAAAATGATGTCACTCTTCATTATCTATAATTTGCTGTACGGATTTCGATGAAATTTGGTATACGGGTGGAATAAAACTTCAAAATCAAGCGGAGCTCCGGGACACACCTATACATTGGGACGTAGGTAACCCATAAGGTAACAAAAAAGGACCGAAATTTACCCGACTTTGACTCTTGTATGTCTTTATCCTGTTGAATATAGTCATGGATACAAGCCAATCGATCACAAAACTGACCTAACCCAACACGATTAGTTACAGAAATATTCCACCAGCCTCAAATGCGCAACTCTCATTGGCTTATCGCCACGACATTTGTCTAATTGTTATTATTAATCGGTTTACTAATAACGATGTTGGAACACGACTGCGCTATAATATTTTATGAATTTTATTTCCTGACACGCTGTAGAAAATTTAGTTTTAGACCAATGTAAAATTTTGAACTGTTCTGTCGTGTAAAGTTAACCAGAAATAGAACGATAATATCCAAATTGCGAATTAGATGAACTACAACTATAGCCAGAAGAGAGTTGTGAACTGTGATCACACAAAAATGTGAAAGAAATTATATCATCCAAATAACAAACCGAGTCAAATAAAATGATGCGGTGTGTTTAGTCAAAAGAAAGTAGGCCAAAAGGAAGAAAAACAAGATAACAGAGCTCGAATGTGTCATTTTCATATGAGCAATGTAATTCAGCCTATGATACTATATCAAGTCCTTCGAATTTAAGTGGCCATATCTATAAATGCAAGTACGTCGTTCCTACTCACGTTAACAAAGCACTCCGACTCACCCAATAAATATCCTAAGATCAGGACCTTTTATCAGTTAGTTTAATAACCCTTTTAGAGCTTCGGACCCAGCGTTCACTGCACTCGTGTCAAATGGTCATAATTAATGGTACTGATTCCTCTGACTCCCAGAGGTCACAGTTTGGAGATATCTTGTGTGTCCTCTCCGCGATTGTGCGTTGTTTACCGAGTGACATTGTATACTTTCTCAAGATATTTACTGCATTCATTGTAGACACAATTGCGTATCACGATATCCAAAGCAATGACAGATGTCCATGTGTGTTGTAAATTAGCTGTTCATCAGCTAATTTATAACACCTAGATCTTTCTTATATAATCTCCATCAAGTCAAATACTGACACCCCAACGTTATTGTCTTAGTAAATAAATTAAAATGATCATAAAAACATGTGTACCTACACACTCATGCACCCTTAACTTTACGTATAATATTGATTCTGCATATTTGTTTAACTACGAAACAAAAAAAAAACACATTCTGTATTGCTCTATGATCTGAATTCGTAATTTTTACAACTTCTATAAGATGTTTGAAAATCAATCCACTCAGCTACATTTTTCTACTATCGTACTTTCGTATTTTCTGTTAATGTAATGTAATTGTCTAGAAGTAACTGCAGCGAATCTAATGTATTGTGCAATGATCATGGCTGGTTCACATCCGCATCGGAGCAAAGCAAGTGTTGCGTAATGAACCTATGCGGCGTTTCCTCTTTATTGGGTCGGGCTATTTCTAGCGTTATCGCGGCCACCATTGCCAATATTTTAAACAACATTCGCTTAGAAACGAATGTGAACGAAGAAAACAACTTTGGAAAAGTTTTGAACCTATTAAATAAAGTTTTAGTGGAATATGCCATTGATGTTATAAATAGTTTTGATGTAGACTTATTGCAATGATTCAGCGACCCAAAGAGGATACGACTGGTTGACTTAAAAAAAATATTCAGAGATTACAAAGGAGCTAGCGAGAATTATTTAATGGATCTGTTCAGTGGGAACAACCTTGTAAAAAGTGCCACAGTACAGGAAAGAATGAAGATTTAGTTCTAGTTTTAGTACATACTTGAATATATCAAAACACGTTAATTTATCCTCATATTCCGTAATCAACATAGAAACAAGAGTTCAAAAGGCAAATAACAAATTAATACCGTCTAACCTAACCAACCCAATACAATGACTTTGTTAAAAATAACTGGAATTACCAACAAAATTCACTTTAGAAATATATAATCTCTATCAAATGAACACATTATAGCTAGGTACCCGCTTCGCGATAGCCTCAGGTCATGCTTTGAATATCACATTATCAATCAAAATAGGTACAGTAAACACGAGTGGGGTTATCAACTGTGTTTACAGACACGGACGATATGGAAATTGTCTCTCTAGATATAAGCAACACTTGTCTAATTATATTGTTTCGATAAATCGAAGTGGAACAGTGGAATTTGCCTAGAATACTCTTCTATTTTTGTACTGAGTATTACTGAGTTCTGAGCACTGAACACATGATTACGTTTATCAGTATTAATAAGTACGTTTTATATTATCTTCATTTGCTTAGATCATGTGTCACAAATTTCTTCATCACAAGAACTACGACTCTTTCCAAGTACGCGTTATCATTCCACTTCTTTATATATGAATTCTCATTATTGTCTTTATGTAAATAACCCTCACGACGTATCTCTGCTGTACTTCGTTGGTTATTTAACATATTTTTTGTATTTACATACGTAACGCGAACGCGTGTCTACGCTCCGTTTGTTTCATTTTAAGTGTTCATTATTTACTCCATTTCATTTTAAATTGTCATTATGTACCTCATTACTATTAACAATGTTTTTCCTTAGTGTCTCACGTATTTTCACTTGCATTTAACATCGCAGATTACAGGAGTGTTTTTCACAATCGACTCTCAACCGCGAAAGATTTACTGTAGCGCCCAGTGTGATGGTAAAACACAAAGCTATTTCCGACGGAATCCGCCTTGTGGATTTGCTCCGCCGAAAATAGTATCATCGATCTTATTCGCAACAGAGAATAACAGAGGCATCGTATTTATTTATTCAGTTTCATATAGGAAAACTTTGTATTACTTTCAGAGTTCATTTACATATTCAATTTTTCTTCCTCAGCTTTGTTATTGTTGTATTTTCCTCCATTGATATTCTCTGTGATCGAATAGACTTGGGAATCTCATACTTGGTGTAGAAAACAAAACGTAGTAAATTATTAACGTTATTCAATTATATTAAGTATTGCCAGACTCAACACGCATTTAAAATTAAAACCGCAACAAATTCGCAATTAGGATTTTGTCGGTCTACTTTATTCAATTTAGCTGATTGTTGGTGGCAAGAGGTCGCGTCGGGTTTGTCTCTTTACTAATTAGGGCCTTAGCTCTTCGCCCACGCACGTGTCTATTGTTATTCTCCTGTCCATAGTCCGGAGAGGCTCACGTGATCTCGCATTATGCATTGTTTTATCCGTTTAATTCTACATGTACTTGTATTCAAAATAAATTACCTTCATTTTGACCTTTAGCTACAATCAACTCGTGTGCTGAAAGCACTGCAACTAGATAACATTAATGTGAAGGTTACATGCAAATGTGTGTGTGATGTTGGATCTGTATTCTATCTGAAACTACATATCATATCTCAATCAAGAGCTGATTCTTAGCTTGGAGACTCGGGTGGATCATATTTGTGAGGACTATTACGAGGCTACTGACAGTACTATCTATGGCGTCATTCACGTATGCAGGTGTTAGTATATCAAGTACTTATTTTCTCAAAAGGCTCGTGGGGCCCACGCCAACCACGACCTCAATCCTACGGACGCACCGCAAATGCAAATGCGTTGTTTATATTTACGTCTGATTTGTTATTAGACGCGGCCGAACAATTGCCAAGAAACTGTTGCGGTGTCTGTTTTAATCTTGTTTTCGGATGCCGGCTTGTTTTGTTTGCCACTTAACAATGTCTTCCTTTCTGCTTTCCTGATCATTTTCTCTAAAATCTAAGTCTTCTATTTTATCTCGCTCTCTTTTTTGTCGTTTTAAATTGAAAGTGCATGGAGGTATTGATTTTAAATCAACTGATATACCTACCTACTGTGTTTATTGTCATACTGATATTATTTATCATCAACATGTGTGTCAACGTCATCTAAATCATTTACGTTACGTAATGTCTTGTAACTATTTAAAATTTAGCATCCTATTATATAACGTTTTGATTGATATAGATTACAATGCCATATAAATAATATTATGGGAAACTATTAGCCAATAAATAACAGTCATTTTCGCTTCGCCGTAGTTAAGTAAAAATAAATATAACAATATTGTGACTTAGATGATGGTCACTTAAAAAATATAATAAAGTGAACACGTGCTATACAAATATGGAACAGGTTTGGAGGCTTGGTTTATCAACAACAGGCTACTGGAGCAGGTTTGGTTGTTCTAAGCGTGGGCGGCCTTGACTGAGTGAAGGACGCGCGCGCAGGGGGCGTGGCGCCGCACGCGAGAACCAGTATACGATGCGCGGGCGATTTTTTCCCAACACGAGTTTTCTTTTTGCTTGTCGATCTTTGCGTCGTCGATGTTGTCTTTCACACTTCGCTAATGATGTTGGATACGCATATTACGAAGTTATATCAGTTTATCTGGTGTCCTGGGTTTGAAGATATTTTTTCTCTGAGGATGCATAGCTGTTTATTTTATTAATTATTTAATTCTGTCTAAATATCTAATCTATTAATAACATTTACTATTTCTTATCCATAGAGCAAAATTATTGTTACTAAATCTTAACAATAATTGTAGTGTACATCTGTTCTATTCATTGGATGCGTTACTGTAGCTTTAATTTTTACGATGGATACGCCGTGGAGTAATAGTAACTAACTACATTCGTTTGAAATTCGTTAAGTTTTAATGATTTCCGCGATGAGTTCTTATCATCATTTGAGGTTCAGGTACTCTTTATAGAATCAACTTGCATAAAAATAACAAAAAGCGCGAGGCGTATGCTTGGTTCGTTCCGAGGGGCTCGAACGAACGTGCGTGTTTCAAATGTTAAATGTATGCGAGTTGAAATGTTTCAGCGTTTCAGTGAAAATTTTAATTTTTTTTAGTTCTATGTTTTTCTTGTTTACAAACTCAGGTCTTCTCTTGGTCATTGAAGTATAGGTAGTCAAGTAGGTATGTCCTTTGCCAAATTGTTGGACAGTGAAGATGGGTATGATGATTAAAACTCTCTTCCCTTCATTCATTCTTTAATCTTATCTCAAGCTCTGAAATGGATTTGACTCAAATATGATATAACCAGTTTAGCATACATGTTGTTAACAAAAGCTAGATGACTAAATATATCTATACATAGCTAGCTAGATAGCAGATAAATCCCTCTATGTAAATGGTTGAAAACAAACGATCATTATTCAAGGCCGTTTGAATTCATTGTTTTCTCGGTGTCGGTCACAATATGTGAAAATACATCTACTTATTCACTGTGTAGCCAGTCGCCATACAAATTGTTTACTTAAACCGTGCTATTTACTTACCAAACTCACTGGCTTCAGTTTGCTTAACTGACTGATATCTGTTTGTCTTCGTGGTTATTTAGCTTCAAGATTTTTATATTTTGATATGGAAATATTGTATTTTTCCGTTGGAGATACAAAGTTGCTGCTGAGGTTACCTTTATTGTATCGTAGTTTTCGTTTACATGTCTTTTCTTTATCTCCTTTATGATCTTTCTTTAGTTTAAATGGATTTGGGAGATCATTTCATTATCTTATATTTCTTTGCGAATTAACGAGCTGTAAAGTTTAAATTTAGACACTACCAGGCGTTGCGTCCAGCCAGTCCTCTCTGGTTTTTGTTCAGCTCGTGACAAATGATTTTTATTGGCCACCATATCTTACGTTATTTGTCGTTCGTCCGATACACAAACATTGACCACGGTCGTTGACTCCTACAACTTTGCCTAAATACACTCGAATTGGAAAAACTCACGGTTTTGTTGCTACTCGCTTGCCTTTGCTTACAGAAAGGTTCTTCTCAGAAAAGATAACGGATTGTATTTGTATAGTTAAACCTGCTAATAATGTTATCTTCAAAAATTTTAAGCTTTGTTATATACCATAGGTACCTTATATTTTCTTAATATAGCTTAATTTACGCTAAAGGAATATACATAAATAAGAAGAGAGTAATTAGTGTGGATTATATAACGCACGTTAGCGTGTATAACATGATATCACACGCGTTATCATGTTATTCAATAAATAAGCTTACAATCAATCAATAGCTAACATAAAGTAGTTTAAAAAGTTTGATCTTTGTATAAAACATCTAACATCTGTTAATGCTATGAATATACTAAATTGGTGTCATGTAAATGCATTCTACTAAAGGTGAGCTGCATTCGAAGCATTCATGATGTATGTGCCTGTCAATTACGTCTGATCCAATGAATTCATATTCTGCCTTTTATGTTCCTAGAAAATATATCATATCATATTGTTACTTTGCTTTAATGTACAACTTGTTTTAAAATGCTATCGCGCTTACGTAATTCTGATAAAATCTCTTGAGTTATTTTTGATGGATTTTCTGGTGCTAACGCCGTCCTACATCTATCATGTTGGTTGAAATGAGCTCTTCCGATTGCCAAACATTCTCATGACGTAGAATGTCTGGTTATACACACACATTGTGTTTGCGATTCTTTATTATTTATACTTTCATGAAGTGTTAGATTAAACAGAACTGCAAGGTCAGAAAACAAGTGAGAAATTATTTCAATTGATCCAAATAAATCTATTTGACTATTCTTGGCATAGAGACACGTTCAAGTCATGAATTGATATGTAGTATGATAGTATCGTCATATGTGTTATTGTATGACTCGGTCGAATAGCCGGCCTTGCTGGCAAAGTGGATAATCACGGTTCAACCCGCGAAATGTCCGTAGCAGATTGGATAACAAATTTATGTGTTTACCAAGCGTATTCGCATATTCTTTGAGCAGCATCGTCAGAAACATCCATCTAATATATGTATTTCAAAAGGTTCTCAAAATATTCTCTACAGATTAGTTAATTTATTCGCGTTTATTTGATGCCAGCAGTTATTTTTGCCGTGGGTAATTTCTATTGTCTAACGTAAAATCAATTAGCTCACAGCCGTACGGCTGTTATTTTTATCTAAATATTACATCGTTTGTGAGAACAGTATTTATAGCCACCTAGCTCATTAAATTACATTGCTCTATTTGCTATTAAATACACGTTTATAATCCATCAATTTAGATTTATCGCTTGCTTTCTAAAGTTTTTCTTTACACTTGATTTTATAATCTTTTGTAATCTGAGTATTGTAAATATAAAGGCTCAAAATTCGTATACTTTTTTTTAAAGTAGCTATAAGTCTAGTTTAACTTTAGTCTGCTGTGATTAAATAAAAGTAAAATGCTTTCCCAGATTATAACAACAGAACTGGATTCACGTTTTGCAGAAACCCAACAGCACCTATTCTATGAAAACATGCTATTTGATTTATCTTGTTTTTTTTGCTAAATTTTCGTTTTCTCTCCAGGTGTTTGGCACAGTGGAGTTGCCGGACAAGCCGATCATGCTCCCACCCTTCGTAGAGGCGACCCACTGCCTAGGCTACCACCTCACGCGCAAGGGCCGCGCCGTCGCGGACCGCGTCGTGTCCGTTCTCGGCTACGCTTGTCCAGACATCACTTACAGCCCCAGTCTCTACCCCATCACCGCTGCGTTGCTGCACTTCATGCCTGGTGAGTGCTTTACCTCTTTCAGCTATTACTTTATTGATATAGTCGTTATATCTTGCCCATTATGGACCAAGTTGTTACCGTCAGCCGTTAGTACTATCACAGTGTCAGAAATTCAAAGTCAAAATACCTATAAGATAAAGAGTAACTGCCGATTTTTTCTGCTGCTGTTTGAATTCCACGTCACCTATTTAGAAGTATATACTTCATATTAAATCAGTTTGTGTTTTAATCCTAATCCTATCCTAATCTTAACTAATATTATAAATGCGAAAGTGAGTTTGTTTGTTTGTTTGTTACCTCTTCACGCTTTATCTACTGAACCAATCTTTCTGAAATTTCGCATACACATAGCTGGAAGTACGGAGAAGGACATAGGGTACCTTTCATCCCGGAAAAAAGCACTGTTCCCGTGTGAAATTCACGAAAGCTAGTAATTTTATAAATTTGTGGGCTTTGTTATACATAGGTAGGTATAACAAGGAAATGTTTCATCTCATTTATTTTTATTTCTGGATGAAAAATAAAATTATGCTATAACACCTTGTCAGTAGGTTAACTGTACAGGTATTTTCTAACCTTTTATTTATTAGTATGTAGTCTATTCTACCGTTGTTATGTATGTAATATACATATTTCCCCCTGGAATCTATAAATATACTTCTATTTTCAACCGACTTCCCAAAAAAGGAGGAGGTTATATGTTTCGATGTATGTATGTTTTTTTTTATGTATGTTCGCCGATTTCTACGCCTATAGTGGACTGATTTCCGAAATTATTGTTTTAATCGAAAGAGTTTATTCCCAAGTTGGTCCCATTTTAACCACGTCAGAATCTGTTCGGTAATTTTGAAGATACCTAACAAAATTTTCAAATTCAAACATTGGATTATAGAGCAAAAGCCCGCGACAGCATGCCCTTCCTTATTTTATGATAACTCAAGATTCTCTATGCATGTCCCCAACACAGAAATAGCGATTAGCGACTATAAAAGTTGGATCATGATTGCTTAGGCAGATAATTTGTAGCAATCATATTTAAAGTGATAGCCCAATTTCCTCAAAGTAAAAGTTTTTTTTAAGATTTTATTTCGAATAATATGAGAAATCATGACATCCATTGCCAAGCAATTGGTGCTGAAACAAACCCCTTCCAGATATTGTAACTTTACTAAATTATAGTTATATTTGTTTTATTACAAAATCTGAATTTTATGTTACTTTGGGAGGCCCCAAGGGTGCTTTTTATACCTATAATCATCCTTGCTAGCCATTTTACCTGCATAAGCAACTAAGATCCAAACTTCACACCTAGTCGCTAATAGTTTTAAACCGTATATACCACGCAGAGAAACATTCAGCATTTTTAAAATAAGGAGGGTTTGGTCGTCGCGGGCTTTCGGTCTATTTATGTGCCAAAAATAATAGACAATTTGACATGTTCTGACATTTCAAATCAAACTGACCTAAAAAGTTTCGAATTCTTAATTCTTTATTTTCGGCCAGAAGAAAAGTTTAAGTTTTTATTAAAGAAAATATGTGTAAGAGCACTAAAAATGATAAAATAAAACTTTTTTCCAAAAAAAAATGAACCGACTTCCAACATAAAACTTAAAATCATGAAATAACAATATAGAAAAATGTATTGGCATGCTACCTACTGAATGAGGTGAAGTCGGTGCCGATAAAATTAAATAATCTAAATTTACATTAGAATCGTGTATGCATATATATATATAAAATGCCTAGATAAACAATTACATAACACCCTTACTCCTGCACTTGGCACCGACTTCACCTCATTCAGTAGGTAGCATGCCAATACATTTTTCTATATTGTTATTTCATGATTTTAAGTTTTATGTTGGAAGTCGGTTCATTTTTTTTTGGAAAAAAGTTTTATTCTATTATGTATGTTTAGATGCAACAATTTTGAATCACCAATTATCTTTGACAAAATATTTTGCAACGGAAGCCTAAATCTGTCTTCATCAAGCGTGTATTTGACTGAATAATAACGTAGATCATCTCATAGATGACGCTGTTTTAAGCACGATTATTTTGCTTACAAAGAATCCTATTTTTATCGCAACAGTGTTTCAGGTTAATGAATAATGTACGTCATAGATCCGCCTTACCTTTATCATTCTTAGAAATATTATTTCTATACGTCCCCCTGCAATAGTAAAGATAAGGAAATTGTATGGGATATATCTTCATCTAGATGAGTATAAACTAATTGTTTATTTCGGGAGGATTAAACTGGTTTCAATTCATTCAGGTAACAACCGGTTACATAAAACATCCTTCCAATTCTAGAGCAGAGGCGTCACAAAATTTACAGTCGCTCTCGCCTTAATTCAGTAATGAGTGCGGGGGGCGATAATTGAACTCGGCAATAGGCAAATTGCCTCAGTCTCTCCAGTCTGTATCTCACTTATCGTTACCTTCTTCCAATAGGAATATACTCTCTAGCTCGTCGCGTTATGATCTAGTATTCCTTGCATTTCTATCATACCGGTGATGGATCTCAGTTGAATCTAGATTAAACCTTCCCACGTTGAGATATGGTTTGAAATCATTCTTGACAGGGTCGTGATGATCAGACGACAAATGGACGACGCCAGACCACAGATTTGCATTGCGTCCGTCGTAACCGTCAATTTCGTACGTCTTGCTTCCTTCGTCTCACATTTTCGTGTAATTGGATGGAATGCGCCCAGATGTTTGCGATCAATATGCTATCTGTTTTTACAAACGAGACGTATCGCCTACTTCTATTTGGGTCAATAGGATTTCATATATGTATTGTCACTGGCCGCCCAATTTGTATAGAGGCAGACAGTGTCAAATTGTTATCCCGATAGATCTAAATGTGACTTCCTATGTCCTTTTTGTTCAATAAACTGTCTCTATAAAGAAGTTTATATCTGGGGTGTTGTTCGAGTATAGTGTGCTTAAGGAAGTTTTATCTATCCTGTTCATGTACACTAAATGAAAAATTACTTAACAATAGTTTAGTTCTAGTTAACAAAATTTTACAAATTCACACGATTTAAAACATTTGTTAAAAATATAATTATATCGTAATGCAATAATGCATTTCAGGTGTTTATATCACAAGACACTTTAACAATAAGTGATTCATTGATATTAGACAATAAAATATCGTGGGACTACACACAATGTAGTTGCTATAGGATTCTTTAGTCCTCTGGGTTTAGCATACGTTCATCGTAAATACTCGACAATACTATGTTTAAAGATCCATTCAATATTTTTTCGTAACTATCCCTAAAATAATATCTGATGTAACAAAGATATCTGAAATGTTGTTTTAAACTTAAATTTAATGGCACATTCTATTGATGTTTAGTGCTGGCAATATATACCACTTTAACGTCATCTTCATCATCTACCACTTTATTTTCGACCCTAGAGTCGTTAGAATCTAGGGCTCGATAATAAACAGTTTCATTTGTGCTCTGCTCACGTGCTTATTCCAAATATTAGTCATACATAATCATATCAATCATTGTTTTTGATAGTCATTTTAGTATCAATGTCGCAGAGATGATTTTTGAATGTAAAATCGTAGTCTTGACATTGGATTCTTTCAATGTTCTCGATTAAGTTATATTTTTTGATGTTACTTTATGTATGGATTTAGTTTTACCAGTAAATAACAATTGATCGCCAAGCAAAAGTCTTATTAGAAGATAATGTTGTATGTACGTGTTACTCTAAAAATGATATCGAGATCAATCAAGGGTACGTACTGTCATTAGCGGGGTCATTGTACAAACTTAATCTAATTCGATGATGCCGTTCGCGATGAACACCGGCTGATTTCGCGGAAAAAAACAACGCCGCTCATGTGATTTAAAACATCGATATAAAGTCGGGCCTGTGTTTTAATAGTTGGCTTCCAGCCAGTACCACTCGTATTGATCTAGAAATCGTCGCCCATTGGTGTATCGGTGTGTTCGAAAACCAAATTGCTTAATTTTATTGCCTATAATTCTACACTGATTTTACTAACGTTTTTGTGACCAGCGTCATCTTTTGTGTGTCATTCAACAATTGCATTTTTCCTACACATTTTTTGAGTTTTTTTCTTTAAACTTTTTTCTTTTATTTTTGCATTTAAATTTATATCTAGTTACTCTAGTACAACTACGATATTTCCTTTAAGATCACACTTTCCTACATTGAAGGGTTTAATAGAGTGGCAAACCAAATTTCTGTCTCAGTAGCTTTATAGTCCATTATTAAACATGGTTATGAAGAAGTAGTGAAGGTTATCGTTTATATATACATACATACATAAAATCACGTCTTTATCCCTTATGAGGTAGACAGAGCCAAGAGTCGTAAGACCCGAAGGCCACGCTTAGCTAGATAGTGGGCTCTCTGATTGAATGGAGATTCAGGTATAGTGACACGTTGCTAGCCCATCGCCTATATATATAGTTATCGTTTATGTATTCTATTATTGAATAATTATTTATTTTATTCCAGCATTCAGTGATTAGGCAACGTTAAACAATGTCTCAGATCTTATATGTTTATTTGACAAAAACAAGATTCAATTCCATTAAATCGGACAAAGGTCGATAGGGCGACACAAAAAGCTTGTCTTGAATGAAATCCTCATTACATGTTGTTTGTTCGTGTTTCACGAGCAGTGGAGTGGAACTGCCTTCCTTTTCCGTAGCAACACGTCAGATAAATGCTAAAAGATTTCCTTAAAATCTCGATTCCACGATGGCAGCTAAAAGCTTCCATTAAAGCAACATAGCAACGGTGTCCATTTTCTTAAACTGCTCATCGGGGTCCTACAATTTTCCCTTAAAATTGCTTCTCTTAAAAACAGCTATAATTTTCGTTACTTTAAACTGGGATAAGAAACCATAAAGTAAGAGATGATTAATTTGGCAGAAACATTATAGTTATTCCACTGTTCGTCTATTCTATTGTAAAAAATTCTGCAAAGTTTAACCGTAAACTGTAGATAAATTGAATTTACTAGGGTGAGATTTAAACAAGAAACTGCGAAAAGACTCGTTTATTTCTATTTACTCCGGCACAAAACCGACATTTTTTATAGTCACTAACTCCTTTAAATGGGATTGTAAAAGATGTGTGCTACTGTGTCGGGTTTTCTTGGGTTTTGGGTGTGTCACAGACAACCTAGGGTGTTTTTACGTCCAGAAGTAATTGTTGATTATATTCAGCAATATGATCATGCCGTTATGGTTTCATATCATGAGATTTAATTGCTGATGAGGTCGACGTGATTTCCATTTTCCTATGAGCTACTTCAAGTTTGTCACTAGTTCAACCAGTGCATAAAGCAAGGTTAGTTCATTACACAGCTATAAACAATTAGAAAACATTTCGAAGCCTTATATATTACCAAGAAGCATAGAACGTGATTTCGAGATATTGCTCCTAGGATTAGTTACTTCATGTCATGAAGTCTTGAAATGGTCTCTAATAAGAGCGTTATTACACTTCTATTTCATCTACTGTAGTTGTCATCGCAATAAACCCTTATTACTTGCCTACAATGTATCACATGATGCGATTCAGACCTAGGTTGACACACCCACTCACGCAACTCTCTAATAATATTTTTCCTTGACATTTTTATCTCGCATTGTCATATTTGTTTGGATGTTTTTTATCCGACGGACGATGGCAAAGCCCTTTTTGCTTTTGGTAAGATTTTTGAAGTGTGTATGTTTGATTACAGTGGCCAAGAAGAAGTGTGCATGCGTAAAACAATGTAGCTTTAGTAGTAATTTTAATACGTGAGCCACTTACGGCG
Organism: Ephestia elutella; assembly: GCA_018467065.1. Taxonomy (NCBI): domain Eukaryota; kingdom Metazoa; phylum Arthropoda; class Insecta; order Lepidoptera; family Pyralidae; genus Ephestia; species Ephestia elutella. The sequence goes on from JAEMBS010000446.1 coordinate 15,114, forward strand.
AACATTGTTTGAATCGACAAAATAGTGTTATTTTCATTGGCTAACGTTTTACGAGGATGTTTTTCTATTCGCGGTGTTATCTTCATTCTTTCACCAACTAGCGACTGTGTAATCCACCAAACCAGACGTGGTCTTAAAATTTTACAGACGCCACTCAGGCTAAACTGTCCTGCTATTTCTGGCTCTGACGATCGATCGTTGCAGCTGTGGGTATCCGTGTCAGGATCAGACCTTTCTTGTTTTGTTTCATGTAAACTATCTTCTCATTTAGCAACGTTGACGTCTATTTTTATATTGGTAGTGGCGTTAGATATTTATTTATTCTATAGCATCGTAACTCCACACTTTTATGAAACAGCGTGAGACGTGCTCAGACTGTCAATATCAGTGGGGTTCTCACATATTACAATTTTCTCTTTTATGTCAGAGATAGATATGCAGATAAACCTCTAGACGCTGTGGCGCGTTGACGTGACGTTAATTTGGGTCAAGTTATAACGATCCCCTAATGGCCCTTGAAGATTCTAGCTCAGCATTTTTTACGTAGCTTTCTTACTTTAGAAATTCAAAATCGTTATCTTGAAAGTAAGTTTTTCGTAAAAATTCAGCAGTCCTAAAATCTTGAGTATATATCTCAAAACACGTAAGTAAGTATACTTTTTATCTATTACCGCTTGTTACGTGTTCCTATACACGTAAAGATAAATTTTCTAAATATATATCAACTTAACTATGAGTGTTATTTCTTATTTGTGATTCATGGCATCACGGAACAAACCAAATTCTCAATTTTCATCCATTTATAAAATTTTCACAATAAAACATCTCAACTTTTTTATCATCTTTGTGCTCGTTTAAAACCTGTCGTATAAAACGAAATTGCCAAGCATATTGCATAACTTATCTCGTCTCATCCCGGTTTATTATAGCTCTAAACTGGATTTTCCGAAGACAGTGTTGCATTGGAGCCCGCGAGAGGTTTAACCCCGATCCCCTTGGGCGTAGTTCCAGGAATGTAGGTCACCGCTCCCGACCCGTTTCACGTTGAGCGTTCTTATCGCCGTGCTCTGAATTTCTGAGCCTCTGTTTCTAGCCTCTTTTTGTACTTTGTACTTACTCGTCTATTTTCGTAAGATATTTTTAATTCTTCACGTGATAAACAGACTAAAACATTTCAATTGGATTTGTTACACTTTAAGAAAAATATCCAGTTTTCAGTGAGATTTTGTTAAAAAAGATTGTAAAATAATAAATTAGTGGTATGGTTTTCTCATTGACATTGAAAGTAAATTTTACGATAAGCAATCGGCATGAATTAATTTCTAACCCATAACAAAAACTATAGAGTACACCGTCATTTAGATCGCGAACCTTTTTAAATTTTGATAAGGAAAGTACGAATCAAAATATTTAAAAGAGTTTAAAACTTATATTGAGCTAAGACTGTTAACATACAATTTATGAAACGATCATCTATGCTTGATTCAGCCATCGAATCGTACATAGTCAAGCTTAAAATACCTTCGAGCACACGTCACACATTCCACTTCGACGTATCACCTAGGACGGCTATACATCAAAGCTAATTTTATGAGCATCATTGGTACCGCGAATTGCAGGCTTGTTTACAGCCACAGCCCACGTGGCCGATCGTTCAATTACAATTACGACATTGGCACCTGTATCTTCATTGTGTGCAACTATTGGCTTATCTACTTCACCTGCATCTACCGTTTCGGTTTTAACTACTGCTTTTATTATTTTAGGTTCAGCAATCAATATTTTATGGCTCAGATCACAATATATGTATATTTTTCAAGCCAAATAACTTTTTTATATTATGATTTCACCCTTTTAATTCGATTCCAAACTATTTGTTAATTTGTCTATTCTATCCCAACTAATATTATAAATGCGAAAGTGAGTTTGTTTGTTTGTTTGTTACCTCTTCACGCTTTATCTACTGAACCAATCTTCCTGAAATTTCGCATACACATAGCTGGAAGTACAGAGAAGGACATAGGGTACCTTTCATCCCGGGAAAAAGCACTGTTCCCGTGGGAAATTCACGCGGGCGAAAGCTAGTTATATATAATTGTAATTAATAGAAGTCGTATATATTAACGTCACTATAACTACATCCGCAGTGTGGAATTACTTCAGATAATCCCTTGACGTTATTAATAATAAAGTTAGATTATTCTGGGATCACTTCTTGGGTTATTATAACAAGTTAGTTGAGTAATTTACTTTACTTATTATATTGTCTTTCTCGTCCAAAATCTAGCTGTTTTGTCTGAAAAAATATTCGGTACAGAAAAGATTAGTATATTGCAAATAAATAGACTTGATTTATTAATATCCTTCCTTACTATAGTAGTAATATTTACTTTCTTATGGTTGGTTTGTAATGTCCGATCATTATCAATCGAAGGGCTATTTATATCTCCGTTCACAAGTGCATCCTAACTAATATTATAAATGCGAAAGTGAGTTTGTTTGTTTGTTACCTCTTCACGCTTTATCTACTAACCAATCTTCCTGGAATTTCGCATACACATAGCTGGAAGACGGAGAAGGACATAGGGTACCTTTCATCCCGGGAAAAAGCACTGTTCCCGTGGGAAATTCACGCGGGCGAAGCCGCGGCCGAAAGCTAGTCATCAATAAACTTCACATTGTCGTGAGTGACTGTCTCTATGTGGTCGGCCTCACCCGCCCACCTCGGTGCAAGGACTTTTACTTGTGATCTAGTTTCTGCTTCTGAGGTCAGAACTATTGAAACATATGGGCTTTATTGTTATGGCGATAATTGATATTACATTTTATTATTAGAACATGCGCCCGACACGTAAATCAGCGTATGTAGCATACAGCGTATGAAGTACGAAAACACCGTATAAAATTATTCAGTACTTGCAAAATACCTTTGCAAAATGCTTTTTTCTGTTGCTGGTACCTCATTTTTTTATTACTATTTAGTAATATGCTTACTACTTGCTTACTACTTATTTAGTAAATTGTGTACTCATTTGGGTATAAAATTATATATTTTGATGGGTATCCGTAGATAGGCCACAACAGTTAATTCGTGATCAAAAAATTCTACGTAGCGCCTACGAATGCAGAATAGAATCGTAGCTCTGGGATTGCGCTGACGATATGCTACGAAATATTCGTAAAGGAGTATTTGATAGTAGTCTTTAACTCTTTACGAATAGTCCTTCACTTCGCAAGGCGAGCAAGACACTGCGCTTTAATAAATCGAACTTGGCAAAGATCATCTCAATTGCAGAATGATTCCATTCGAACGCATAACAACTGGTGATAAGATGACACGACAATATACGTCAATGCTATCGCGGTGATATCGTGTGACGTTTCGCATGACGCCTGATGCTGAGAACGGCAATCGTGGCTGTAATCCCAATAAATGCCTACATCACTTCGACTACACGTGACATAGATAATAATAAAGCCGCTTAGCCGTAATGTTATTAACACAAGACTTGAAGTATTTTTAGGACTTTTTCTCAATAGTTTAATCGATTTGGAAATTTGTGGTTTTAATAGAATCCCAATGTCACCCCTAAACCATTCAGAGTCAGCCTCAAAGGATCAGTAAAAAATACCGCGCCTCTGTCTGTCTGAAGGAGGTTATATAAAAAAGTAATAGATGTAAATAGTTGTCGATATTGTAAAGTATAATTCATGTTAATATCAGATGTTTAATTCTCGCGGATTAACAGGAATACTAAATCCTTTAATATTTTACTATAAACAACATTCTTATCGTATGGCGTGAATATATTTAATAACATCCAGTACTTAATTGCTGTTACCACGCCTGTTGCATAATAGACGACCAACTTAGGCAAATCAACTGAAAAACTGTTGAGGCCACAGTCATTTTGATCTTAGAAGCAAGGAGAATTTAATTTAACAGTCTGTATCACATTTCAATCTGAAACAAGATCAAATTATCCAAGCCAGTGAGCTATGTCACAAAAACGGTATCTCTTTCATCTTTTGTTCGGAACTCAATCTAACCAAGTTTTCCAGGAACAAAAGGCCACGCTGCCGGCCGTGAAAGTAGCTTTTCGTGTCCGAGTCTGGGGGGAGGGGTCTCTCCGAAGTTTAGATATGATGGCTACCACACACCACGAGGGGCAATTTCAATACAATACCGCTCGCTGACAGCTAAATCGGCAAAGCCAAAGCGCGATATGAACTGAATATAACTTACACTTGTGCCTAGCGGTGTGGAGAAGGCAATGGCAAACCGCCTCCATTATCATTGCCAAGAAAATAGTTGTGTGTTTTTGATTCCATTTAATGACGACGACCCTCGGTTATGTAATGAGGAATCAGGAGAATGAACTACGCAATAAGTTTTAATTTCGTGTGACATAGATAGATAGGTTAATATTATTAACTAATTATATAAATACTAAAAACACAAACTTGAAACACTGAAATACACACCTTATGATTTTCGTCGACGACCGAAAATATTAGCGTCCATTCCTGTTAGAATGTGTCCGGAACTAACTGTCACTCCCGTCAATGACGTTTTCACACATCCGGTAGGGATGTCCATGATGTAGTGATGTGAATATCCATCTAACAATATTGATTCTCAAACTTGACTTTTGTTACACTGTGTGAAGCTGCTGAAGGGTAGCAATGTTATTCTATGTTCGAATCCCGCAAATTCACCCTTAAACTAAAACGGTTACGCAATATCCGCTGACCGGTCAATAGGATCTAAGAGGGAAAACATTTCTTTATTGAAATGGGTAATATCGATATAAATAAGAAATAGATATAACCATTACATACCCTTTCTTCTTGCACGTATATCTTTTACGGAATCATTTTAGTTACTGGGCCTGAAATGTGTTGGTTTCTGGTCAATGGATCGTTTCCTTCGGCTTTTAACTTTTCTTAGTTACATGGCTTTAAAGTTAGCCTTGTAACTAAGAAAAGTTAAAAGGTTTTTAAAGTTTGAGTGCTAGGGTTTTAAATAAGTCTTCAATTCACTTCTGTATAATCCTTCATGTCTTATTCCCTCGCGGAAAATGTTCCACTGAAGTGTTTTACTTAGTTATGCTCGAGTTATAACAGTTAACGAGTTTGGTTCTCAGCTATAATAAATTGGTATCTGCACGTCAGGCAGGATTAGCCATGTACGTAAACTTCCGAACTCCGTCAAAGGCCCAAATTAATGAGTTTACCGAGTTTCTCTGGTCCTCATATTAGGCCGCTCAATATTCTGTCTAGCAGAAGATGTGGCAGACGTACACATTATTTTGTGTGAGTTTAGGATTCAGGTACATAATCGTTTTGACTGGCATAAATTGCAATAAATACTTTTAAACTTTCGCGTTCCATGATTGGCTTACTGAGTTAGTCCCTCGGTGACACGGTTCATTACAACACGATCCGAAACGTCTGAAAAATCAAAAAGGGTACATATAATAAATTGCAATGGTTAACTCAAGTTTCAAATAAAGTTGGGCTTTATGAAGCAAGAATTTACTAATAGCGTTCCCCTCATCAGAATATCATTTCAAATTCCCATCGCTTTGTTATGTGTTAGAACACGAGTGATACATTTTGAATCGAATCAAATTACTAATATGGCTATTTTCGTCTAAAATATATTCTTTGTCTATAAATAAAGTAAACATAAACATGTATTCAGTTTTTCTTCGGGGAGTAGTCAATGTATGTATAAGTCTTTTATCATATGATTAAGTATTAGCATTGATTCAGGGCCGCCGTAGACTTGTTTACTGAAATCTGTGACAGCTCGTGCTTGATATCACGTATACCGATCGTGACTCTGGAAATTAACGATCACCTGACCACAACTTGAACGATACAATCGATAAAACTCGCCTCCTGCTCCTTCTTAAAGCAAAACACATTTTTTGACTGCACGGTTAAGTTTGTTGTAAAAATGACGAACAAAGTAAACTTTGAATTAGCAGATCGCTAGATAATTAAAATGGTAAAAAATATGCTCGTGCGGTAACGGTGTTAAATGTTATTGTCAATATTTTGTAAGTTTATATGGTACATAATGTCAGCATGGTTTACAGCGTACGTTGTTATGGCGTTGTCATCATAATATATTAGAGGAAGTAATGACCTTTCGGATTGAATAAGCATCGCCCAGTTCTTTGAAATTTTGCAAAGTTCCATCTCTGTAGCCATTGATTTGTTCTGTATTGTTATAGCTACATAATAGACAATATTAGAATAAGTGATAATCTTGAGTGAGTCCTGTAGTCCGATGCTACGTAGACCTTGTTGTTGTTGGCCGTTACTCTTTTATATTAACGACTTTGTCAAGTGTTAAACGTACGTCTAGTCCTATTTCAATAATACAATGCTTTATACATACTTTGACATTAGCAGTAAGGATGACTCAGTTTTAGTTATCGTTACTACCAATGTAATCCACTTAGATATTGTACGATTTATCGAATTTCGTTACGATCACGAGTATTGTATCGGTGATAAACAACTACTACGAATAAATCCTATATTGATAAAAGGAAGTTCATAATCCACGAGTTTGACACTACGTGATACGTTTTATCACAATTTTTTACATTATCTTTGTCAATTTGAAGTGGGTTTTTGTCACGCAGTGACTATTACCCCCGTCAAGATTCCAGTGTTTCATCTGTTAATTAATTACCTTTTCACGATGCTGACTTTTTATTTGTGGTTTGACGACCCCTTAGTTACTAGTCCCTTTCTAAATATCACCGGTTTCGAATTCGACCACTTCACGGTTAGAATGTTTTAATGATGCTATAAACTTGGTAGGGTAAAATGACAAAGTGAAAACTATAATAATTTGTGGCGTAGTTTACAAGTAAAGAGAAAGGAATTAAATTGAGGACAGGCGCTGATAGTTATCTTGTATTGAGCTATTTAGAGGAAAGTTATCTTTTTGACACATATTTCTTTAACGTAAACATGATAAAGATTTAGTAAAAAGTTACTGATGATTTGTTTACTACAGCTGCTTTCTTATTGGTTTATGCTGCCGTGCCGTATTGTTGGATGTGGTTTGTGGTGGTGGTGGTGGTGGTGGTGTGATTTTCATCTACTTGCTCTTTTGAAAAGGTCGCTCCTAGAAGTCTCCTTACTTTTCTTGTGCTTTTCTTCTCCATAAAAGTCTTATACATGCTCTTGATAGTGTCATTATGTGGAATATAACACATGCATCAACTTTCTCGGCAATCTTCATGAAATGATTTACCATTGCATTGGTAATTTCACAGTATAAGGGATTAATTTCTATTATCACTATATCCGGGATACGACTCCGTCAAATCCTTTGGCCATTATATTTTTCTTGTAACTGAACATGACACATCGTTTGAAACAAATAAGGTTGATGAGAACATTGACATTATCACACGTCGTATCAAATGTGCAAGGAAGTGTGCAGTTTGCTGGCTGCAGGATGCCAGGCAATCCAGCTAATAGCGTGATTACACGGTAAATGTTGTATGATGCCATTGGTAGAACAACTCCAGTGCAAACTCTACCTAGACTGATGAGGTGTAGCTTGGACAATTACTTTTTCTTTTCGAGTTATAGCTAACACTGGTATCAGATCGCGAAGTAAACATCGACCACTCGGATTAATTATAATGTGGAATACATATACAATAATAGAAGACTTGCCTTGCTCACCAAACGCGCAAAGGTAGTAAACATAGAACAGAAAACCTTTTTATATGTAGAAATGCGGCCTTAATATTTTCAAATCACGCGCCTATTATTTCGGCTGTCTTATTTTTATGCAGTGTTAACGCGTCGCTGATAACATTCGCGACGTCTAGACAACTTGATGACGTGTCTCCACGTTATTCACCATGATTTATTAGCATTTATGATGTCACCATTTTTAGATTTGCAAAAGGAGGTTCTATATGAATTTTATTCTCCTCCTCTCCTTATATAAAATCTTTTAGAATTTGCTTCTTCTGCTTTCTTTTATAAGTTCCTAGCTGCAACTGGAGGTTTCGTTCCTTTTGGATGTTTGGGGAAATAACATCCCGTAGGTTTTATTCTGTGTTACTATACCTTGCCTTGAACCGAATATTCGAAAGTTTTCATCCAAACACGAATATTATAACACATTTTGTTACTAATTTAGTTTCAGTAGTATTCCACTAACGAATTTACCAAAACTAGTTAATATGCGGGTTATACGCGTAGTTTGTTAATTGAGTGTTGATTTTGCACAATGCATAATAAACAGCGTATTTGTGTAATTTGCGTCAGATTCAGACCATCCGAGCGTAGATGAAGCTATTGTTTCAGTTTTGCCTTAGTATTTATGAGTTGCTCTTGATTGGTTGTGAAATGCAACATTAAATAAATGAGTATTTTGTAATCGTAAATTTGTAATAGTCTTAACGAACGGGTTTGCTACTTCTTTGATTTTCATTATGATGAATATCATTATTATTATTTTACCCCTTTTCTGCCTACTGCTGAGCAAACTGTAAGTGCTGTGAGTTTCTTATAAATAAAGATATACTCTCTCTGTCATGTGCTTCTCTCATCTCTATTCCATAACACGTTACAGGTTTGCTCAATCGAAAGGACCATTTTCTTTCGGTCATGATCTTATAAAACTTTCGTCCAAAGTTAAAATCTAACTCTTCCGATTAATTCTCATGGCAGCGGAGCGGAGGCACCGAGAATCAGCAAGTAACATTATAAAAGGTTAAAAACGATACCATGTATCAGTAAAACCGATCATAAATTGCAATTGCATTCGCAGCAAAATATACAGGAAACTGCACGCATTAATTGCCGCTTGTTAGCGGTCACGGTTTATTGTTATATCATCGGCCATCGCGATGGAGGAAAACTGCACAGAAAATAAAGGCTACTGTAACAAGTTACAACATGTTGCAGTTTTGGAATTAACATCGCATGTCGTGAAACTCGCGAAGTTTTGCTATTCTTGATCGTGGTTTCATAGTATATAGTATCTTCCCGCCGCCCCGCCTGTCTCTTTAAAATACGCAACGGATTTTGATGCGAATTTGGTCATTTGTTTTGTACCCGATACTATACACGTCCTTACCAATAAATAATCGCTATAAATAGAGGAAGATGCAGACGACACATATGAAGAAAGATAGAGTTTGCCATGTTAACGGATGGAAAGAACAGAAAATAGCAATGCACTAAAGCTATTAATTGAGAAGTTAGGCAAATAGCGCCGTAAAATCCATAAATTGATAACAAAGGCTCCTTTGAGAACCTCCATTGCGGTTTGACGATGGTCTCGTAAAATATTTACGGCTCTGTAAAAAGGTAAATGTCCGAAGCGGTACCACGCTCATATATATTATTTATTGATGCGACCACGTGCACATATTTCTCGGTAGGATATATGGATACAGTACCGCAGAATATACTAATGGCTTGTAGTATGATTATAAAAAGAGAAGACGTCAAATTTCAATTTGAGCAAATAAAAGGTGACAAGGAGGTGGTGGAAATTATTAACTTTAATACTGCCAAAATTTAGTTTGTTCAGAAATATTTGAAAAATTTAAAAAAATAAACTTTTTCTTGTCTACAGAAAGAATAACGTACGACGCAACGCGACGATACTCATTCAATATTGTGACTGTTTCTTCTTAACAAGACAGTCAACACAAAAAGGTGTTAATGAAATTCAAAGCTGCGGAACTAACAGCAGTGACGTTAGAATTGATTGATGCAGTTGTGCATACCGAGCGAACGGCCAACCTACATGTGTCGGTCCAGTTGACGGCCAGTTCGATCATTGTATGTAATGTTCCATGACATGTGAAGAAATAGCCGTTCTGCTT